>CM064512.1:11792228-12034252 GCA_032716605.1 Paralithodes platypus
TTCCAAACTTTGAAAAAGGAGCAAAAACTGCCTAGAAAGTAACTTTAATGTGTTGGCAACACTGTCGTGAATACATTGCATCATTTGGTATGAAGTACGGCATTGGTTATTTCAATATTTAAATACATTATAAGCAGGAGCATTTAAATAACTAAAAATGCTGAATGTTATGTTTATTTCCCACCAGACTTTATTATAATAATTTAATGAAAACCACAAGCTAGAGTGTAGCTTAGTGTGTTGGCAAACACTGTCGTGATGAGGGAAATGGCATCATTTGCGTAAAGAAGTGCATTGGTAATCAATATTATATTTATTTCACCCTTTCCCTGCGGGAGACGTTTCCCGAACGCAATGGGCAATTTCACAGCAATTTATAGGCTTTTAAAGCCTCCTAAAGCCTGTAAAAATCGAGATGCAAAGGGAGCGGAGATTGCGCGGAACAGGCCACACGTCCTAGTCACGGCACATGCGGGGGGGGGGGGGCGGACCCGCAGTACTGAGGGCTCTGAGTGCAGAGTCTCGCGAGATATACAGTTGCTGCCAAAGGCAAATGTTAGCGATAATTGCTCATTTTAGCGAAATGTACTATGGTTAGCACTGCGGGGGTGAACACTGCAAGCTACGAAGCTTGTTCTGGCGTCATTTTGAAGCGTATTTTCTTCTAGTTTTCGGGCTTTTCGTGAATACATTTCATTTCATTTCAGACACCTTGTCTAATCAATCAGCGAGTTCCTGAATGAGATCCTAATATGGCGGAGAATAGGCGGAAATAACGCCCTCTAGCGTAAGTGTGGAGCAGGAGGATACACATTTTTTTTTGTAACTTCGACACCCATTTCCCAGAGACTTTATCTTGCAAATTCAATGTGTTCAAATTGCTATTAACTTTGCAATTCTTGCTTAACTTCCCCTATGATTTTTTTTTTATTGTCTGGCATCATTTTTTTTCTTCTAAAAAATGTTTATTTTCTTTTTTTCTTTTTTTTTTTTTTTTTTTTTTTTTTTTTTTTTTTTTTTTTTTTTTTTTAGTTTTTCGGCACCTATTGGTTATGTAGGTTACCTATATTTTACTTATGGGTGACGAGTTAAATTTTAGTTGGACGTAAAAATCCAGTGAAGTGCATTTGCGTTTAGAAGAGCAGAGCCCAACCAGTGTACACCCGGATACCACAGGAAAACTAGCCCAGGTGGGTATGAGCCGGATAAATTTTTTTTAAGGGTTGGAGCCTTTCTGGGGACGGCAGCCCCCACTCTATCACGGGGGTCAAACACACACGAACACATGTTTTGAACCAAAGAGGCTTGACTCCTAGCGGTCTTGCATGACTAATTATCTTGCTCATTTGACTGCTTACGCAATCATTAATAGTATTAATGACCGTATGTATTTTGAGTATTGTATGCAAACGGAGAACACTTGCGAACTCACTCATGCAGTTATTGCCATAGGTTATTAGCTGTGTGTGGTGTTGTGTGTTGTGTCATGTTTCTAACATTATTTAAGGCGTGCATTTGTCTAACAACTAGTAGATATTATACATGCGACGCTTAACCTGGGTTTATATCATACCAAGACAGGACAGTCCATAAATTGAACCTGGGTTTATATCATACAAGAACAGGGAACAGTCCATCATTAAACGGGGTTTATGATCATACAAGACAGGACAGTCCATAATTAACCTGGGTTTATATCAGTACAAGACAGGACAGTCCATAATTAACCTGGGTTTATATCATACAAGACAGGACAGTCCATAATTAACCTGGGTTTATATCATACAAGACAGGACAGTCCATAATTAACCTGGGTTTATATCATACAAGACAGGACAGTCCATAATTAACCTGGGTTTATATCATACAAGACAGGACAGTCCATAATTAATCTGGGTTTATATCATACAAGACAGGACAGTCCATAATTAACCTGGGTTTATATCATACAAGACAGGACAGTCCATAATTAACCTGGGTTTATATCATACAAGACAGGACAGTCCATAATTAACCTGGGTTTATATCATACAAGACAGGACAGTCCATAATTAACCTGGGTTTATATCATACAAGACAGGACAGTCCATAATTAACCTGGGTTTATATCATACAAGACAGGACAGTCCATAATTAACCTGGGTTTATATCATACAAGACAGGACGGTCCATAATTAACCTGGGTTTATATCATACAAGACAGGACAGTCCATAATTAACCGGGTTTATATCATACAAGACAGGACAGTCCATAATTAACCGGGGTTTATATCATACAAGACAGGACAGTCCATAATTAACCTGGGTTTATATCATACAAGACAGGACAGTCCATAATTAACCTGGGTTTATATCATACAAGACAGGACAGTCCATAATTAACCTGGGTTTATATCATACAAGACAGGACAGTCCATAATTAACCTGGGTTTATATCATACAAGACAGGACAGTCCATAATTAACCTGGGTTTATATCATACAAGACAGGACAGTCCATAATTAACCTGGGTTTATATCATACAAGACAGGACAGTCCATAATTAACCTGGGTTTATATCATACAAGACAGGACAGTCCATAATTAACCTGGGTTTAAGATCATACAAGACAGGACAGTCCATATTAACCTGGGTTATATCATACAAGACAGGCAGTCCATAATTAACCTGGGTTTATATCATACAAGACAGGACAGTCCATAATTAACCTGGGTTTATATCATACAAGACAGGACAGTCCATAATTAACCGGGTTTATATCATACAAGACAGGACAGTCCATAATTACCTGGGTTTTATATCATACAAGACAGGACAGTCCATAATTAACCTGGGTTTATATCATACAAGACAGGACAGTCATAATTAACCGGGGTTTATATCATACAAGACAGGAGAGTCCATAATTAACCTGGGTTATATCATACAAGACAGGACAGTCCATAATTAACCTGGGTTTATATCATACAAGACAGGTCAGTCCATAATTAAACTGGGTTTATATCATACAAGACAGGACAGTCCATAATTAACCTGGGTTTATATCATACAAGACAGGACAGTCCATAATTAACCTGGGTTTATATCATACAAGACAGGACAGTCCATAATTAACCTGGGTTTATATCATACAAGACAGGGCAGTCCATAATTAACCTGGGTTTATATCATACAAGACAGGACAGTCCATAATTAACCTGGGTTTATATCATACAAGACAGGAGAGTCCATAATTAACCTGGGTTTATATCATACAAGACAGGACAGTCCATAATTAACCTGGGTTTATATCATACAAGACAGGACAGTCCAAATTAACCTGGGTTTATATCATACAAGACAGGAGAGTCCATAATTAACCTGGGTTTATATCATACAAGACAGTACAGTCCATAATTAACCTGGGTTTATATCATACAAGACAGGACAGTCCATAATTAACCTGGTTTATATCCACAAGACAGGACAGTGCATAATTAACCTGGGTTTTATATCATGCAAGACAGGGCAGTCCATAATTAACCTGGGTTTATATCATACAAGACATGACAGTCCATAATTAACCTGGGTTTATATCATACAAGACAGGACAGTCCATAATTAACCTGGGTTTATATCATACAAGACAGGACAGTCCATAATTAACCTGGGTTTATATCATACAAGACAGGACAGTCCATAATTAACCTGGGTTTATATCATACAAGACAGGACAGTCCATAATTAACCTGGGTTTATATCATACAAGACAGGACAGTCCATAATTAACCTGGGTTTATATCATACAAGACAGGACAGTCCATAATTAACCTGGGTTTATATCATACAAGACAGGACAGTCCATAATTAACATGGGTTTATATCATACAAGACAGGACAGTCCATAATTAACTGGGTTTATATCATACAAGACAGGACAGTCCATAATTAACCTGGGTTTTATATCATACAAGACAGGACAGTCCATAATTAACCTGGGTTTATATCATACAAGACAGGACAGTCCATAATTAACCTTGGGTTTATATCATACAAGACAGGACAGTCCATAATTAACCTGGGTTTATATCATACAAGACAGGACAGTCCATAATTAACCGGGGTTTATATCATACAAGACAGGACAGTCCATAATTAACCTGGGTTTATATCATACAAGACAGGACAGTCCATAATTAACCTGGGTTTATATCATACAAGACAGGACAGTCCCTAATTAACCTGGGTTTATATCATACAAGACAGGACAGTCCATAATTAACCTGGGTTTATATCATACAAGACAGGAGAGTCCATCATTAACCTGGGTTTATATCATACAAGACAGGACAGTCCATAATTAACCTGGGTTTATATCATACAAGACAGGACAGTCCATAATTAACCTGGGTTTATATCATACAAGACAGGACAGTCCATAATTAACCTGGGTTTATATCATACAAGACAGGAGAGTCCATAATTAACCTGGGTTGATATCATACAAGACAGGACAGTCCATAATTAACCTGGGTTTATCATACAAGACAGGACAGTCCATAATTAACCTGGGTTTATATCATACAAGACAGGACAGTCCATAATTAACCTGGGTTTATATCATACAAGACAGGACAGTCCATAATTAACCTGGGTTTATATCATACAAGACAGGACGTCCATAATTAACCTGGGTTTATATCATACAAGACAGGACAGTCCATAATTAACCTGGGTTTATATCATACAAGACAGGTCAGTCCATAATTAACCTGGGTTTAGATCATACAAGACAGGAGAGTCCATAATTAACCTGGGTTTATATCATACAAGACAGGACAGTCCATAATTAACCTGGGTTTATATCATAGAAGACAGGACAGTGAATAATTAACCTGGGTTTATATCATACAAGACAGGACAGTCCATAATTAACCTGGGTTTATATCATACAAGACAGGAGAGTCCATAATTAACCTGGGTTTATATCATACAAGACAGGACAGTCCATAATTAACCTGGGTTTAGATCATACAAGACAGGACAGTCCATAATTAACCTGGGTTTATCTCATACAAGACAGGACAGTCCATAATTAACCTGGGTTTATATCATACAAGACAGGACAGTCCATAATTAACCTGGGTTTATATCATACAAGACAGGACAGTCCATAATTAACCTGGGTTTATATCATACAAGACAGGACAGTCCATAATTAACCTGGGTTTATATCATACAAGACAGGACCAGTCCATAATTAACCTGGGTTATATCATACAAGACAGGACAGTCCATAATTAACCTGGGGTTAGATCATACAAGACAGGACAGTCCATAATTAACCTGGGTTATATCAAACAGGTCAGGCCAGTCCATAATTCACCTGGGTTTATATCATACAAGTCAGGACAGTCCATAATTAGAAAGAATGTAATAATATAAACACAGCCTTCTGTGGCGTGGAGAAGCATCATTCTCGGCTTCAATGCTCAGACGGACATGGGTGAACGGTATATCAATAATGCATTTAATCGTAATGACTTAATATGACTTCCAATGCACACATACACACACACACACACACACACACACACGCCGAAAACCAGCGTATTCATTGGGTGGTTAAGTAGTGTTTCGTCTGAATCTTAATTTCTTAAAACTTAAGGGGCAATATTGTCGTGTCCGTAGATCTATGGAAGGATTAATATACAAAGACAAAACTAAAAACAATGCAAGTATCTCATTTATACTATCAATATTTGATTACGTTGTACAATAACAGCACGATAATTATCATACATGACACTGACAGTCGTCACTTATGGTTCCAAACGTGTGTGTGTGTGTGTGTGTGTGTGTGTGTGACAAGAGTTAAGACACTTAAAGAAAATGCCTTCGCTACACGGGGTCCGAAGCTATACAATGCACTGCCAAAAGAAATAAGAAACCAAAACTACCCAACCGTTGAAAAATTCAAAAAGGACTTGGATGATTTCCTGTCATCACTGCCAGACCAACCAATCCTACCCCACTACTACCTCCGTGCTGCCAGCAACAGCATTCTTGACCAGCTGGCACAGAGGAGGGTAGATGGGATGTACAGTGGCGGCACCGCAACGGCGTGAACCACAGGGCGATAAATAAAAGCCCTCAACTACAACCACAGGAACCACAGGAACCACAGGTGTGTGTGTGTGTGTGTGTGTGTGTGTGTGTGTGTGTGTGTGTGTGTCACCGTGATAGTTAGAGTGGGGTGCCGTCCCGAAAGGATCCGCAGCAAATCTCGGGCTCTTAACCACCTGGGCTAGTTTCTGTGGTATCCGGGTGTACCTACAGCAGTAAAAGTGCCGGAGTTTTATAAGCATGCCCCATACTTGTCTCAAATAATATATCAAGGCATAACTCTCAATAGCAAATTACTAGATGCAAGATGAACATTTAACACATTTATTGGAATATTTCTATATAAATAGTAAAATAGTAAACAAAATTCATAGAATTCAATTAAAATTCACCAGTATTATCACCATGGGGCACGCAACTATCAGTATAAATGTCATCATCCTAGCTTAATTCACCAGTATTATCACCATGGGGCACGCAACTATCAGTACAAATGTCATCATCCTAGCTTAATTAGGGAAACATTGATCCCTAAAGCGACCTACGTTAACACGGTCCCACCAGTCTCACAATATTCTTAAGGCCGCTTACCTGCAACAAGTACTTCAGTCAGTAAGTCAGTCAGTAGCCAACCCTTACTCCCACAGAGGGTAGGGAGGATTAGCAAGAGACACAAGAAAGGTAAAAGAGGTGACAGTAGAATAAAAGTTCGCTCACAAACAGTATAACAGTTCGCTCACAAACAGTATAACAGTATAACAGTTCGCTCACAAACAGTATAACAGAATAACAGTTCGCTGACAAACAGTATAACAGTATAACAGTTCGCTCACAAACAGTATAACAGTATAACAGTTCGCTCACAAACAGTATAACAATATAACAGTTCGCTGACAAAAAGTATAACCGTATAACAGTTTGCTCACAAACAGTATAACAGTATAACAGTTCGATCACAAACAGTATAACAGTATAACAGTATAACAGTTTGCCCACAATAAACTAGCACGCAAGTATTCAGAATAAAAGTTCGCTCACAAACAGTATAACAGTGTAACAGTATAACAGTATAACAGTTCGCTCACAAACAGTATAACAGTATAATAGTATAACAGTATAACAGTATAACAGTTCGCTCACAAACAGTATAACAGTATAACAGTCCGCCCACAATAAACTAGCACGCAAGTATTCAGAAGCCCCAATCACTCATCAGCCCCCGAAATCAATGACTTCATCTCAAGTACTTGAATCTCACAAAGTGGTCTTGGGACCAAATCCCGTCACAAATATATTCGGGTTCATAACACAGTACTGATTAAGGGGAGATGGGCCGGGTTTTTTTGGTCTATTATTTAATGTATTCTTGTATTTCTTAGTTTCCTCGCTAGACCTCCATCAAACTTAAAAAAAAAAAAAAAACCCTCCCCCCTTCAAGATAAATGTGTACATTTTTCGATAGACAACATTTCCCAGCCGAAGGCCGGTTCCTCTTAAAATGTCACGCTCGCTATCGCTTGCCAGGAAAAAATCGACACCACCTAAATGGCAAGAAACGTCTTAAAATTGATAACGAAATGTGCCAAAAGGTGTTAAGATCGCCAAATTAATGGGCCGAACGTCTTATAAGCTTCAAAACAAATAGGGCTTAAATTAACACGAGAGAAAAAGGGGACCAGAAAAACGACCCATCTCCCCTTAAGCTAACATGGTTTAGAAGTGGCATAGCATTTTCCTATTGATTGGGTCTACTTTATTCAGTAACTAATTTTAAATATGTTATATTCGTCCGTTTACTAAACCCGAGAATCGTGCAAATGTCGTGCCGCTATGTCCTAGGCGGACATAGCCACCCCTGGTGCAAATTATTGGTGGAAAAGGTCACCATCGCAAAGCTTAATGTAATGTACATGAACACATCCCACTGTAACGGTTACTTGAACCAAACTTATGTGATTATTATTGTGGGCATGGTTGTGAGTTGCATGGTTGGTGAAAAAGGGCACTCGTTGCTGCCTTGTTTTGGTCCGATGTACGCGGAAGGAGGGATGGGAGGATTTGTGAAATATCTCTTATATCTCCCTTATAAAGCAATACTATTTCACCACAACGCATATGTGAAGAATGAGGACCCAGATTTAAGTGTTGGAAATTAACTCTGTCACGCTTTTATGACGCAGAGGTTGCCAGATTGACAATAAGAAATAGAGTTCTCTCACTCATAATTACCTCTCCAAAATTAGTTTTCTGCTCACAGCTAACTCAAAGGCAACTGCAGAGGTTGAAGTAATTAAACTAAAGGTTTCTAAATACCCCTGATGGTAACAAAGGCTTTAAAGTATCCCTAATAAGCTCAAAATCGCGTCATATGCGTGAAAGGGTTAATAAAGAATAATATGGATGAAGGCGGTGCTGGTTGAGAGGAGGGGCTTCGACTGACTGGGGAGAGAGGTGCATGGGAACGTTTAGTTCGTGGCCACCCCTTCGTGGATCACGGCGTCAGGCAATAGATAGATATACAAATTAAAGAGCTTACATGTACAAATTCAGATATACACAAGTCGGAAATAACAGAGTGGAGGTAGAGAGGACATCCCCCCCCCCCCCCCCTTCACCTCCCTCTCTCAGTTTATTGATCGCCACTGCATGCAAAATTACACCCAATAAAGGGAACTGAGCTGTGTCTCTCGCACACATATCATATACGTATAGTACATATACTGTACAGTATATATCTAGGGATGAGGAATGGTCCCAGAGCCCTTGCACCGCCTATATGATCTCTAAGTAAGCTCCTCATGCATGTACGGTTGGCCAAATAAGTCGTGTCTCCGGTACCATTACGTTTTGCTCGCTGTATTCTGTATTAATGTCTGTCAGGTGTTGAATAGGGTGTGTAAAGATGGGAACATGTTTGTATATCTCACTCGAAACGATGAATTAGAGTTTATATAATGCTGATACCAATTATTGATCGAAATATACTTGGTGCCGCGACATCACTTATGTGGCCGACTGTACAGCTTACAGGCCGCCCAGCTTCATCCAACAAGTTACCATATGCTTGGACTTCAGTCTTTGTCCATGAAACCTTTATTCATATGGTTTATGACTCAACATATAGTGCCTCAAGCGCAAGTTACAATCACTGAATCTTTCGCACATTCAATAATCTTGAAATTCATGACTGATGCTTTGTATTGACTAAAAATAACTGCCCGGTCCCTTAAATAGTCCATGAATGTTGGTTAATAGAGGGTTAATAGAGATAGTCTTTACCACTATGCTTCCCACAGATCCTTCCTAAGCATTCTAAAATCGTCGTATCATAGCCAGAATACACTGACAAAATACCTCATAATGTTCAAATAGTTAAACAAAATAGCATTCTGAGTACAGTAATACAACCCCTATGAAAGAGCCGTATCATGATTTTTTGTTTAACCATTTTAGTACTGGTGACGTCCTTTTCAATATAGGCTGGCTACTATTAGACTATTGTGTTCCGCTTTATAAGTACCTGCAGTAATGAACAGGCTTCAAACTACGGCCGTCAACCCTTTCAACTACCACAAGTCCTTCGTAAGCTGCATACAATCGTCTAAATATCTATCTATCTATCTATCTATATGCTCAGGCCCAATCCCCATTTTGGGGGTAGCCGACTCAAGACAGAGCAAGAACAGGGAAAACACAAAAACAACATAAAACAAAAAATAAACACAGATAAAAAACACAAACACGTCTAAATATAGCTAGAATAAAATAGAACACACGTCGCTGTTACTCAAAGGGTTAATGGCCTCTTGACGGACATGGATAAACAATTGCTCTCCCGATAATTTCCCCCCTGCGTATTTGTAGACCCCCCCCCCGTCATATAAAACGCAAACCACGATTAGGAAGAAAGTGGCTTAGCCATATAGGTGTAAGTAATGTAAATACTTGGGACTTGCTAACCACGTCGCCACCATCACGTAATGTTCATCATATTTTGATTACCATTAGTCGATTTTCTTCGGTTTGTAATCAACCTATGCGACTCACATGGGTAAGTACGATCTCAATAAACACTCTTAGTAGCATAGGTCCCTCTTAACTGCATAAAATCATCAAATTTAGGCAAAATCAAAGGTAAAAAGGTGTCATGGTGTGAAGGGGGTTAATCCTACCAATGAGAGGTAGGCGAGACGATGCCTGAGTTCCAATCATAGTACATACGCAGATACACTGATGAAACGGCATGTAGGCTAAGACAAGCTGAGACGACAGGACAATCCACGACACACGTGTGTGTGTGTGTGTGTGTGTTATGTGAGAGTTGTTATGTTTGTGTGTGTGTGTGTTGATGATGAGTACGTCTTCACCTCCACACATTCTTGCTCTGTATCCCGGCACCGTGCACATTGACAAAGCCAAAAAGTTAATTAAGCAAAGTAAAAAGACCTTAGAGTTACATATTGCGAATCAAAGTAAAACAAACCCGAAAGAATTCTATAGTTATATCAGAAGAAAAAAGTAGTTACTTCAACTGTTGGACCGTTAGTCGATGAAAATGGAGAATACACCAAAGACGAAGTACAAATGAGTAATGCCCTCAATACCTCTTTGCATCAGTTTTTACAACAGACGACCCAGTGATATCCCTACACCATCGCCGATTCAGATTGATACTTCAGATGTTCTAAGCAATATCACCGTTACAGAGAGAGAAGTATTGAATTGTTTAGATAAACTCAAGGTAAATAAAACGCCAGGACCTGATACAATCTCGCCTAGAGTTCTAAAGGAAGCTAAGAATGAGCTCTCCAAACCACTGACATTACTATTCAATAAATCCTTGCAGTCTGGAACTATGCCTGATCAGTGGAAGCTAGCCAACGTAACACCGATATTCAAAAAGGCAGCAAATCCCTACCCAGTAACTATCGTCCAATTAGCTTAACCTCAGTTGTATGTAAAATGCTAGAAACGGTCATACGAGACAGACTCGTAAATCACTTAGAGGAAAATAACATACTTAAAGATACTCAACACGGCTTTCGTAAAAAACGTTCCTGTTTAACAAACCTCTTAGACTTCTTCCACGATATCCTCAACCTCTACGATGAGAGTAAAGCTGTAGATATTATATACCTTGATTTTCAAAAGGCCTTTGACAAAGTTCCCCACAAACGTTTACTGCTAAAACTAAAAGCGCATGGAATACAAGACGGTGTGTTGAAGGGATAGAAAATTGGCTCAGCAACAGAAAGCAAAGGGTAGTCATAAACGGTAAGGCCTCTAAATGGACCAATGTAAGTAGCGGGGTACCCCAGGGATCGGTACTAGGACCAATTCTCTTTCTAATTTACATCAACGACATAGATGAGGGTCTCACCTGCACAATCTCAACATTTGCTGACGATACAAAAATGGCAAATAGCGTACTCTCAAAAGAACAAGTTGACGATATGCAACACAATCTAGATAAATTGTCATGTTGGGCCCAAATTTGGCAAATGAGTTTAATGCGGATAAATGTAAAGTACTACATGTCGGATAACTAAATGAGAAAGCAAACTATTCGATGAATGGCACTCAGCTTAAGAATGTAAACAGAGAAACTGATCTGGGAGTAACAATATCGAGTAACCTAAAACCGAGTCAACAATGTTCAGAAGGTGTTAAGAAGGCAAACAAAATAATTGGCTTTATAGGCAGGTCATTTGAGCATAAATCCAAAGAAGTTATCCTAACCCTTTACAATTCCTTAGTCCGCCCTCTTCTGGAATACTGCGTTTAATCCTGGTGCCCTTATTACCAAAAAGATATAAACAAGCTAGAACGAGTTCAACGTAGAGTTACCAAAATGATACCTAGCCTAAAGAACAAACCATACGAAGAGCGTCTTAGGGAATTAAATCTATTTCCTTTAACCCAGCGCAGATTAAGAGGTGACGTAATTAAAGTGTTCAAAATCATCAAAGGCATCGACAATATGAACTGTAGTAAATACTTCACTATCGACCAATCTAATTACACGCGGGGAAACGGTTTGCAAAATATTGGTAAATCTTTTAAGTCACACGAATCAAAGAATTTTTACTTCAATCGAGTTGTCAACTTGGTGGAATGGGCTTCCCGAGACGTTTTAGACTGCAGCCCCCTTGATTCATTTAAAACTCCGCTTAGACAAATATCTCGCATCAAACCCGCGACTGACTGCGTTTGTAAATGAATAACTTTTATTTTATCCCCCCTCAGTTACTAACCCATCTGTCCCTTACTAACTTCCTAATCCTGCCACGGACATTAGTTCCAGGGCAGTAGTTCCCTTTCCAATGTTCCCTTACCCACTCTAAACCACTGTTTGGACACTTGATCCTCAGTGTTTTGGAGGACAAGCAACCTAGAAGGGTCACTAGACTGTTGTTGCTTGATTTCCTTGTACTCCTTTGTACTCCCTTTGTACCCTTGTACTCCTTTGTATCCGTATTGAAATTGTTCGCATGTCTGTGAGGCTCCAACCATAAGGACGAGTAGAATCAAAAGCATTTCGCCTTATCAACTCGCCTCTTACTAACAATCTACTCGCCGCAATGTTGCATCCTTATCTTCTATCGTTATTACAACAACAGTGTTCTCAGAGCTTCAGTGTATCCCCTCCCCATGCTGCGAGTGCGAGGCACCCGCCTGTCAACACAGTCCCACCATTCTGTCCAGCTCTCCAACCAGAATTGTAAATTTTTCTCAGCGTCTTCAACTCAAAAAGTGAACTCTGAACTCTCCCTAAATCAATCTTTTTCACTATGACTTAGACTGCTTTAAACTTTGTGTGTCCAGGCATTTTGACTCCAACGTCCCTTGAATTTGGCTCAGTCACTCTCTTAACTTTGGGAGAGACACTCGCTACAGGCAACCTGCCTTTTGTCTTATCCATACACATAACAAAATAAATAAATATGTGGGTGTGAGTATTATGGTTTGTGTGTGTGTGTGTGTGTGGGTAACTGTGTGTGTGTTTGGTGTAACTGTGTGTTTGTGTGTGTGTGTGATGAGAGAGAGTAACTGTGTGTACGTGTGGATGTGTGAGTATGTGTTGGTAAGTGATATGTGTGTGTGTGTGTTTGTTGTGGGAGTACTGTGTGTATATGGGTCTAGTATACACAAAGCGTTAGTGTTCTACCCCTCCTTACCATATTCATTCATTTCTGTGTCAGATGGGAAATGCGAGTGACACTCTCGCCTTCATCTGAATCTTGGAAGCCAGGTAAGGCGGGTTAGTTGACTACCTAAACTACATAGACACCAATTCTACTAGGGATATTAGGGAAATTTTCTGTTTGTGTAAGTGGGGATGGGCTATTGATTGCAAATGTATGACATTTATATTATATTCATAGTTTCATCCCTAGACCTCATCAAGCTTTAAAATACCCCCTAGATTCCCCCTTCGAGATAAATGTGTACATTATTTCGGTACAGGCTCGCTATCGCTCCCCAGAGAAATCACACCAATAGCCTGACAGTTTTAGTATGACAAAATAAATGGGGCCGAAAGGTATATCGCCAAACAAGGGCCCGAAACGTCGTAAAATCTGAAAACTAATGGGACTAAACATGCGGGAGGAGGGGGACCAAACCATCCTCCCTTAACCCTGAGGATTAGACACATTGGACTGTATATTCGGGCGATTAGACGATTTCTGCAACTTAGGAATGATATGTGGGCATCACAAGGGTAAAGACACTCTCAATAACCCTCTGACTGCCATTCCCCTTCCTAATATGAATGTAATCGTCTAATAATACCCAGAATAAACTGTCAAGGCGTCATAATCCTCAGAGGTTAATATACACACATAAGAACCATTTAGTATTCGGCACCGATGAAGACTGGCCCATTGAGTAGGCCTATGCAGAAGTTGTTTTTCTGTTCGTTAAAGGTGGTCTCTACATTAATTGACACAAATTTTTGGTGTTCAAGCCATTTTGACTTATAGATACTGTTCAATGTATTCTGATTAGCGATACACTTTAAACCACAAAAAGGAGGCTAAAAATGTATTAATGAAGTAGCCGCAGCTCTACTGATTGTATTTACGTTCCTAATTATGTATCGCGTAGTTACTGGGTAATAAATGTATAAGTGTTCTATAGTTTCAAGTGCATATCGATCTCAGTATATTATTACTTTGAATGAAGTCCATTGATTTTGGGGGCTGATTAGTGATTGGGGTTTCTGAATGCTTGCTGCTATTTGTGGGCGAACTGTATGTGTGTCTCCGTCATTTTTCTTTATGTCACCTCTGTTGTCTCTTGCTGATCCCACTTAGATGAAGGTGTGAGGGATAGCCTTTACAACGGCACTTCGTATCTACATTCTACTTTTTCTGAAGATAAGAAGGGTGTTGAGAGAGGAAGCTGTTGGAGGGGCTTTGTTATGTGTGTATTTAGTCTATATACTTTCAGGATGTCCCCTGACTGGGTGCGAGCATGTGAAACAGGACGTACTACCACAACCGCTAAATCCGCCGTGGCTAGGATTCGATCTTAAGATTCACATGTCAGCGTGCTCACCACTTCCACCACGGCACATTACTCATTGTGGAGTAGGGGCTAGCTACTGACTGACTGATGACTGACTGACTGAGAGCAAGGGGCAGGATAATAGTTTGTGTTTGGAAATTATCAGTATCATTCCGTAAACTCTAAACGTACCAACATCTATGCTCTTTCTTGAATTTTTCCATGACTCCATTCTATAGATAAAACAATCAACACAATACACAACATAATGTTAGTGTTCACCTCCATCGCAACATTAACCAACAATACGGTAACATTCTGTTCGTATATTCTGGCAAGTAGTAGGCAAATTTGTTCAGCATAGGAAGGAACGTCTACCATTAAAAGGTTACAGATTATCTCAAATCGCTTTAGCTACCTTATATCTTTCCTAAGCTTATAAACTCGCTTAAATGTAGTAGTAAATAGAAAAGACGTCACGGGAATTGTAACAGGCATTTATTTTATTTCCTAGTTATCGTTAGACCTTCATCAAGCTTGAAAAAACACTCCCTGGACCCCTTTCAAATAAATTAGTACATTTTTGTCGAAAATGTCCGACGAAGGCCGGATCTTCTTAGAATTAGATGGCTCACTATCGCTCACCAGGATAAAATCGACACCTAAATGTCACGAAAGGTCTTAAAATTGACAACGAAATGGGTGGAAAGGTGTTAACATCAAACTGATGGGCCTAACGTCTCATAATCACAAAACAAAATTGGGCAGAATAACAACCCATCTCCCCTTAATAGAATGGAAACTGTTCATGCCACTTGGTCCACAAGCTTCTATTCTATTCTATTCTGACTTGCTTTTTCAATGGTATATATTCAACCAGGAACAGCTGCAGACCTGGGTGAATGTGGGGCTTTAGATATACACTATATATTCTCTCTCTCTCTCTCTTGTCTCTCATCTATTAGATATTGTGTTATTTTTGTGTTTTTTGTAGATTAATCCTCTCTTTTGCAACTGGTACCGCGAAGCTAAATGGATAACTGTCAACACAGTCAGGCAAACTACGGGGGGAGTATTTACACCATTTTCCTGAAACCACCTTATCCTTAATGATTAACCCCATTAGTTTTCTAATGTTATGACTTTCTCCCATTTCATTGTCAATATTAATCCCTTTCGTGCCACTTAGGTGTAGACTTTTTTTTCCTGGCAAGCGATAGTGAGCCTGTAATTAAGGAGGAACCGGCCGGGACATTTTTGTACCGAAATATATACAAATTTATCTTGAAAGGAGATCTAGGGGGTATTTTATAAGTTTGATGGACGTCTAGTGATGAAACTATGAGTTAATTAAGTAAGTAAATAAACCAAAATATAACCACTACCCCCTTCACAGACGTATTTATCTTGGGGTCTTCCACTATGTATAAATGGTAATTTATACAGTAAATAATTTGTTTAGTTTAGTTATCATCTTCAACACCTTATAGTAACACACACACACACACACACACACACATGATTATACCTTGAATTATAGTAATAACCATGATAGCAATATTAACCCCTAGTGACGCTTCTGCATAGTAGCCACGTGCGGGCATGCGCGCGCGTCGGCTGCCCAGCCATTTAGAAAGCCAGCCGGCCGGCAGGCTTTCCCTTAGTATATATCCTACGACAATGTAACTAATGTCTGGGATATTCTTATGTTGTTTCACAGCTTGAAGCTGCCCTTATTCTTAACCAACGCATCTTAGTATATTTTATTCTCGATAGTTGATTGTTTCATTATAATATATAAGATGTAAGTCTAGTGAGAGCGGGAGGAGACGAGCGGGAGAGAGAGACCGGCTTGGGACGTTGCTTCGCGCGGAGAGTCCAGCTTGGGACGAGCCTGAAGCATTGCCACATGCATTTGATTGCAACGTTAGGCTTAGTTTCGACTCACGCACGGGGTAGAGGATTTTGACCAGGCAACTGTGTTGAGTGTTGCCAAGCCTGGGATGTATTCTGCATGCCTAGGGTGGGGTCCAGATAGATTCAAGACTCAGAGCTCACCTCATTGTCGTACCCTTCGGACCCCCTTGATATCTATCCCTCTCAACCCCACTTAGAAACGTTCTCTCTTACTTTGTATACCTTCTTTCCACTACTTCACTAATCTATTTAATTATCCCATCCCTTGATAGACCTTATATCTATTATTGTATTAACGGACGAGCTCTCAGATAACTAGACAGGATTTTGGGCCTTATGCAGGGATATAATTGTTAATGAGACCTAGGAAGCTTTTTTGTTGTCTCATAGTTGGTGGTTTCATGCTTGCTAGTGTGTTCTTGTGTCAGGTTAGCAGGGGCTAGACCGGAGGGGAGGCTTTTTGCGATCCTTTAAGTAAAGTCTGCTGGTGCGAGTACCGTGGACCCGCACGGACTTTACTAGGATACCCGTGGGAGTCTGGGGGCTTTTACTTGCCTGTGTCCCTGTGTGTCTAGCGTTGTGTTGTGTGAGGGCCCTTGCCTAGTCCACTCAGCACTGTGCTAGCACGTCTTGCTTTTGTTTTAGGGTCGCCAGGAGAGAGTCAGATACTTGCGATCTGAGTCTCTCAAGAGAGCACCCTTTCAATTAGAGTAATTAGGCGCACAGACCTGGGAACGTCCCTAGGCTAGAGCAGGTGGCTTAGCCCGGGTATCCGAAGCCTATATCCTTCCGGCTAGACCTCTGCCACCTGGCAGATTAACAGCTAGGGGTTTATTATCTCTGTATGCTTGTAATTGTGCCACAGTTTACCGTTTTTGTGAGCATATGAGTCAGGGTGTGGCTTAGAGACTCTGTCCGAGCAGGCTTGCCTGACTAAGAGTGAGAAGCACACCTGTATGTGGTTATGTTGCGAGTTGCTACCTTTATTTAATTATACCTATGCCATTATACACTGTATGTCCTATCACTAGTATTTATTCCTGCTTATGAGTTAAGAGTTCTCTAAATCCGTAATGTACTTTCTTTGCTAAGCATCAGATCCTACAGTAGCCGCATGCAGTTCAGAAACCCGCATCTTGTCTACCTGTACGATGTTTTGAGGACTGTTTGCTTTCACCTTCTTTCACGCAGGGGTGATTAGTTGTATTAATTAACGTAACGTTAAATGTACTTTCTTCTAGTTTGTTATTAAATTGTTTTGCAATTTAATTCCGTTATCTATCTCTTCCTTGAAGCTCTAAGTCAACTTAATTGTGTGATCTTTTATATAGCCTGCTTGACTATCAGCAGTCTATAGTGCGTGCACCCTGTAACCGAGTCATAGGATACCTCGTTGTCCAGGCAGGACTCTTGACGGTTTAGGGTGGTTTGTTGCCTGGGTTTATAGAAAAGGGGTTGGATCTAGCGTTTTCCGTTGTTGGCTTGTTGCCGCATACCTAGTCCAATAGAAAGAGCCAAAGTCTTTATTTATCCCAAGACGTAAACAAATGGCGACCTTGCATAGGATTTACTGAACAGAGGAATATAGTGGTCATTTGTTTTGAGATTCCTTATGATTAGAGGAATACAGTGGACATAGAGTTTTTTTTTTGGGAGCAACCAATATAACACATTAAAGACTTTAAATAACATTAGTATATACATACTGGCATAGGAGATAAGGCACATTCTATAACCGTGATAATTACTGCAGTACACAAACATGTCTAATACATCAGAACACAGTGATGGGTCAGGTTACGATACGGGCTCGGAGGGAGAAAGACCTGTGGAGTGGCTAGTCGATAGCGAGGAGGGTGCTAGAAGATTTTTAGAGGTGCCCCTTACCGCTGCCAGGGTGTTGAGAGAGCTGAATAAGGTATGGCTTAAAGTGTGTGGCAGGTCTTCAGGGTCACCAGGGTTTAAGTGGCATGAGGAAAGATCAGCTGAGGACTTTGATATTGGGTTTAGAAGGGAGAGACCTGGGTGGAGAGGCGACTGGGGGCCCCGGTCCCCAGCCCCCCCTTCACTCTACCCCCATATCAAACGTCAGGGTGCCTCAATTTAGTACATACCCCCAAGTTGATGGTCAATGGCAGCGTGGAATTCAATCACAGGGACCCTCTCCATTAAATGCACCTTCCCCTCCTCAAGGGTTGACTCCAGATTTGTTGTTTCGGCTTGAGATGGCCAAGGTTGAGGCCGCCGAAAGATAGGCTAGAGCCAATTTTGAGGCCGCCGAAGGACAGGTTAGAGTTCGGGTTGAGGCTGCCGAGAGACAGGCTAGTGTGCAGGCTGAGGCTGCAGAGAGAACAGCTATACGAGAGGCTGAACTGCAGGCAGAATCTACTAGGTATCGGGCTGACAGGGAGCTGGAGAGATCTCGAGTGGAGGTAACAGGGCGAAATATTGGGGGAGGTAACAGACATCGGGACCAATCATTGTCGCACCTGCTTAAACTAGTTCCTGTGTTCGATGAATTAGTTGTGGCTGAGTTTTTCATGCGATTTGAGAAGAAGTGTCTGGAACACCAGTGGCCTCAGGAAAAGTGGGCAGCATTAGTTTCATCAAGACTCCTAGGAAAGGGGCTAAAATCGTATGATGCACTACCTTTAGAGTCCTGTGTAGTTTATGATGAGCTAAAGAAGGCTGTGCTACGGGCCTATGAATTACAACCAGAAACTTACCGCTTGAAGTTTCGGGGTGTTACTAAGGGCAAGGATAGTACCTTCCTAGAAAACGCCCGGGACTTGTCTGATGCACTACGACATTGGCTGCGTTCTGAGAGGGCAGCTACTTTTGAGGAGTTGAGTGAGCTGGTTCTCTTGGAGCAGTTCTTTAAGTGCACAGGCGGGGACTTAACATTAAATATAAAGGAAAAAAATCCTAGAACTCTCCAGGAGGCAGCAGAAATGGCTGACCTCCGACTGTCATTAATTCGAGGGTGCGAAGCAGCAGCTAGGAGTGAGTCAGGTGCAAAGGATCGTACCCCTCCCCCTCCCAAGAATTTTGATACACATAAATACACAAAACCATCTAGCACTGACAATAAAACTGAACATAAACCAAATACCGTCCTGTATAAGAAGTCTAATGGTACCTCCCACTCCCAAGACAAACCAAAGAGTAAAGAGTGCTTCGCATGTCACAAGGAGGGTCTCTTTGCAAATGCTTGTCCGAACAAGCCACCAAACAAGGTTGTGTCATTGGCCCGCAGCATAGGGGTGTCGCCTATATCTTCTGAGTTTGCCAAGGGTAGTTCATCAGAGGGTGGGACACAGCCTGTGTTCAAGAGTCCGGAAGGCTCGAACCCTGTTCGCGACGTGTTTGGGGGTCATAGAGGGCATGGTTTTGTGAGGTGGGCTGGCGAAAGGTGAGGAGTTAAGCTATTGCGTGATACGGGGGCTTCTCAGACCTTGTTAAAGAACTTTACTGGTTGACCGATTAACGCTGCTCGGGTGGTGGTAGTTCAGGGGATCAATGCTACGAAGTCCTACCCGCTGGTGCGGATGGAGCTGGAGGTGGGTGGTGTGGCGAAGGAGCTGGATGTGGGAATTGTAGAGAACTTGCCTGTTGGGGGCGTCGACCTCCTCCTCGGCAACGACTTTTCGGTGCCTGCTTCTAAGGTTTCACCCTTGGTCGTTGCCGAGAAGGCGGCCGACGTTAGTAGGGAGGAACAGGAGTGGGTTGAGAAGTGTAGCGTACAAACCATGGCGTGTGTTGTGACGCGTTCTCAGACATCCGGAGCCTTGCAGCCACCACCTCAGTCTATCAAACCGCGGAGGAAAGGTCACAAGAAAACGGGAAGTGTTGGTCAATTGGAGAGTTTTGAGCCGGCAGTGTTTCTTGGTGACTCATTATTGGCACCTATGTTAGAGTCTGGAGAGGCCCCGGGGCCTGTCACCGCTAGTGCAGGTGCAGGGCAGGAAGAGACTCTGCGACAGCATCGTTATGCGCAGCGTGAGGAAAGGATGGCTCTCGGGACATTGGAGGTGGAAATAAATTATTTAAGATGAACTTGGATAATCTCACACCTGCTGATATATGTTCCTTGCAGCTGGAAGATCCTGAAGTCAGGGCGTGTGGTAATGGTGCTGTCGAACTGGAGAGCGATGGGGATGCGCAGCCTGGTGATTTTTTCTTGTCCGAGGGGATCTTGTATCGGAGACATCAGGATCCCAAGAAAAAGTGGGATGGCGGGTCAGGATTAGTGGACCAGTTAGTAGTACCGAGGGTGTGCCGTGAGAGCTTATTGAGATTAGCTCATGATGTGCCTTTGGCAGGGCACCTGGGGGCACGTAAGACGGAGGCAGCTCTGAGCAAGCTTTTCTGGTGGGGTTAAAGGCGAGTGTCGTGTCATGGGTGTCACAGTGTCACACTTGTCAAGTTGTTGGGAAACCCAATCAGGTCATCCCGAGAGCCCCGATACAACCCATCCCTGTCATTGGGCCGCCCTTCAGCAATGCAGTTATCGATATGGTTGGCCCATTGCCCCCCACTAGTGCCGCAATAAATTTTTACTAACTGTAATGGATGTAGCAACACGGTATCCAGATGCTTACCCCATGCGCAACGGGATGGCTAAGACTGTTGTCAAAAACCTACTTGTCTATTTCTCTCGTTATGGCTACCCTCAGGAGATCCAGTCTGATCAGGGATCCAATTTGACTTCTGCTCTGTTTAAGCAGACCATGCAGCAACATGGAATAGTGTCTGTGGTGTCATCTGCCTACCATCCCGAGAGTCAGGGAGTTTTGGAAAGGTGGCACTCGACTCTCAAGAGTATGTTGCGGTATTATTGCATGGAAAATGGGAAGGACTGGGATCTAGGTCTCCCATACGTTTTATTTGCTGCGAGAGAAGTACCTGGGAAGAGCTTGGGATTTAGCTCGAACGAGTTGGTTTTTGGACACAGGGTCAGGGGGCCCCTCCACATAGTCAAGGAGATCTGGGAGGGAGTCACAAAGCCATGCTCGCTTCTAAAGTATGTTGTTGAAAGCCGTGAGAGATTGCTAAAGAGCCTGGAGGTAGCAGGTCGGAACCTTAAGAGTTCACAAGCTCAGATGAAGGACAGATACGACCAGAAGGTGAAGCTGAGGGAGTTTGAAGTAGATCAGGAGGTACTGATACTACTGCCTCTGGTGGGACACCTCTTGTCTGCCAAGTATTCTGGTCCGTATCGGGTTGTAAGGAAGGTTTCTGATCTAGACTATTTAGTAGCTACTCCTGATCGTAAGAAAAAACCCAACTTTGCCATGTAAATCTGATGAAAGAGTATGTGAGGCGCCCCTCCGAGCCTCTCACTGTCCCGGTGTTGATCTGCAGCGATCATGGTGGAGAAGGAGGAAGGGACAGTCAAGCTGCGGGGGAGGATAATTGGGATTGTCATGTTTCCGCGGATCAGTGGGCGGGGAATTCTAGACAAGTGGCTCACGAGTTGATATTGCACCTGCCTGAGCAACAACGTATAGCTGTGCAGCACTTGTTTGATTCAACCCCAGCTGTTTCCGCGGGGCATCCAGGCCTCACTACTCAAGCGGTGCACGATGTCGATGTTGGGGACCACCCGCCCTTTAAATCAGTGCCATACCGTGTTCCCCCTATTAAATTACCAGCCCTTAGGGAAGAGCTGGATTATATGCTGAAACGTGGGCTGATTTCTGAGGGTGCAGTAAGGTGGACTTCCCCAGTCACACTGCAGCCCAAACCAGATGGCAAGGTGCGGTTTTGTATAGATTTCCGCGGGTTGAATGGTTTAACCCCCACAAATGCCTACCCTCTCTCTCGCGTGGACGACAGTGTGGATAAGATAGGAAAAGCCAAGTTCCTCACTAAGATAGACCTTGTTAAGGGATTTTGGCAAGTGCCCTTGTCTGAGCGAGCGCGAGAGGTGTGTGGGTTTGTGGTGGACGGTGCCACATATCGTTGCCATGTTATGCCATACGGGCTGAAAAATGCCCCTGCAACGTTTCAGAAATTAATGAACGACATTGTAGCCGACATTCCCAACTGTACGGTGTACCTAGATGATGTCATAATATACGACGATGAATTTAACAGTCACTGTGCTCACATCGGACAGCTTTTTAATAAACTGAATGAAGCAAGTTTGGTGGTAAACCTGGGTAAGTGCGATTTTGTCAAAGCCACAGTTTTGTACCTGGGGTTCGAGGTGGGGATGGGTCAGGTGTGCCCTCCACAGACAAAGATCAAAGCCATCGATCAGTTTCCTACAGCCTACGACTAAGAAACAAATCATGCGGTTTCTAGGTATGATAGGCTATTATCGTCGCTTCATCAAAGGCTATTTGACTGTACTTGCACCTTTAACTGACTTATTATCTAAGGACAAGAAGTTCCGGTGGGTTCCTGAGTGTGCAGAGGCGTTTTCCTTGGTGAAACACCTGTTATGTACCCCACCCCTCTCTGGGCTTAACACGAGTAGGCCGGACGGTGTTCCTCCTGTGTTCTCAAAAACTGTGCTTCCGTGCCTGACTCCTGCCTAGGCAAACTCTTTCGTCTCTGTCTATCCTCTAACGTCTTCCTTCATGCTGGAAGTTTGCTCACATTCAACCTGTCCCAAAGAAGGGTGACCGCTCTCAACCCTCCAACTATCGTCCAATTGCTCTTATCTCTTGTCTTTCTAAAGTTTTTGAAACTATTCTTGCTTCCAAATTTCTTAAGCATTTCTCTTCTCATAATCTGCTCTCAGATCGCCAATATGTCTTCCTAAGGTCGCTACTGGTGATCTTCTTTCATCTTAATAACTCTTGGTCCATCTCCTTTCGGGACTTCGGTGAGACTTTTTCTATTGCACTAGACATATCGAAAGCCTTCGATAGAGTATGCATAAATCTTTAATTTCTAAACTATCCCCTCCTTCGGTTTCTATCCCTCCATCTGTGCCTTGTCTCTAATTTCCTTTCCGGCCGTTCCATAGCCGCGGTTGTGGACGCCATTGGGTTCACTTCCTCACTCTATAAAACTCCGGTGTTCCTCAGGCTGTGTCCTAATTCCTATTCTCTTCAATTTTTATAAATGATCTCCTTAACTGTACCTTAATTCCCATCCATTCATACGCAGACGATCAACCTTGCACTACTCCCATTAGTTTCAGAACGCCCCCAGCAGCCATCCCTCAACGACAAACGTAATGAAGCCATAGAACTCTTAAATTCTGATCTCAAATACTATTTCCAATTGGGGCAGAGAAAACCTTGTTAAACTTTAATGCTTCCAAAAACCCAATTTCTCCATCTATCTACCCGTCAGGATTCCCAGCGGACTATCCCTTATTCTTCAAACAATACAAAAATCAACCCTTCATCTTCTCTCAATATTCTTGGTGTCTCTTTTTATTTTCATCATGGAAGGACCATATTACCAGTCTTGCTAAGGAAGCATCCCAGAGAAGCTGGGTGTGCTCAACCGCCTTAGGGGGTTCTTTTCCCCTGCACAGCTTTGCTCTGTACAGGGGCATAGTGCGCCCTTGTATTGAGTATTGTTCACATGGTGGGAGGTTCCTCTCACACTGCTCTCCTAGACAAAGTTGAAAGGAAGGCCTTTCGTATCATTAACTCCCGTCCACTCACAACTCTCTGCAATCTCTCTCTCTCCGCCGCAATGTTGCATCTCTCTCGCTATTCTATCGCTACTATAATAATCAGTGTTCCTCAGAGCTATCCCAGTGCATACACCTCCTTACGTAGGGCACGTGGTACCCGTCTTGCAACTCAATCCCACCCCTACTCTGTGCAACTCTCCAACCCAAGAGTGAAACGTTACTCTAACTTTCTTCTACTCAACAGCTGAGCTCTGGAACTCTCTCCCAGAATCAGTCTTTCCCTCTTCCTATGACTTAAATTGCTTCAAACTCCGTGTGTCCAGGCATTTTGGCTCGAACGTCCCTTGATTTTGGCCCTGTCACTCTTTCAACTATGGGGGAGGCACTCGCTATAGGCAGTTATGCCTTTTGCCTCCCTCAATCACATAGAAAAAAAAAAAAAAAAAAAAAGGGCCCCGGACTTCAGCAGACCTTTTCAGATGGCGACTGATGCCAGTGGCGTAGGGGCTGGGGCTGTCTTGTTACAGACAGATGATGAAGGTATCGAACATCCAGTGAGTTTTTACAGTAAAAAATTCAATAGTGCACAAAGGAATTACTCTGTAATTGAAAAAGAACTCCTGGCGATAGTGCTGGCGCTCAGGCACTTCGATGTATATGTTCCTGCTTTCGGACCAGTCGTAGTGGTTTATACCAATCATGGATGATTCCGGTGCTATTCCTCCCTCTCCGCCCTCCTCTCTCTTACTTATGCCTAATATCCTAATCTCTTCTAAAGATGTACTTTCTACCCTCTCTGGGCTTAACACTAATAAGGCGTACGGTCCGGACGGTGTTCCTCCTGTTGTTCTCAAAAACTGTGCTTCCGTGCTGACTCCCTGCCTAGGCAAACTCTTTCGTCTCTGTCTATCCTCTAACGTCTTCCCTTCATGCTGGAAGTTTGCTCACATTCAACCTGTCCCAAAGAAGGGTGACTGCTCTCAACCCTCCAACTATCGTCCAATTGCTCTTATCTCTTGTCTTTCTAAAGTTATTGAAACTATTCTTGCTTCCAAATTTCTTAAGCATTTCTCTTCTCATAATCTGCTCTCAGATCGCCAGTATGGCTTCCTTAAGGGTCGCTCTACTGGTGATCTTCTTTCATATCTTACTAACTCTTGGTCATCCTCCTTTCGGGACTTCGGTGAGACTTTTTCTATTGCACTAGACATATCGAAAGCCTTCGATAGAGTCTGGCATAAATCTTTAATTTCTAAACTACCCTCCTTCGGTTTCTATCCCTCCATCTGTGCCTTTGTCTCTAATTTCCTTTCCGGCCGTTCCATAGCCGCGGTTGTGGACGGCCATTGTTCACTTCCTCACTCTATAAACTCCGGTGTTCCTCAGGGCTCTGTCCTATCTCCTATTCTCTTTCTAATTTTTATAAATGATCTCCTTAACTGTACCTTAATTCCCATCCATTCATACGCAGACGACTCAACCTTGCACTACTCCATTAGTTTTTCAGAACGCCCCAGCCAGCAATCCCTCAACGACAAACGTAATGAAGCTATAGAACTCTTAAATTCTGATCTAAATACTATTTCCAATTGGGGCAGAGAAAACCTTGTTAACTTTAATGCTTCCAAAACCCAATTTCTCCATCTATCTACCCGTCAGGATCTCCCAGCGGACTATCCCTTATTCTTCAACAATACAAAAATCAACCCTTCATCTTCTCTCAATATTCTTGGTGTCTTTTTCTTCTGCTCTCATTTGGAAGGACCATATTACCAGTCTTGCTAAGGCAGCCTCCCAGAAGCTGGGTGTGCTCAACTGCCTTAGGGGGTTCTTTTCCCCTGCACAGCTTCTTGCTCTGTACAGGGGCATAGTGCGCCCTTGTATTGAGTATTGTTCACATGTGTGGGGAGGTTCCTCTCACACTGCTCTCCTAGACAAAGTTGAAAGGAAGGCCTTTTCGTATCATTAACTCCCGTCCACTCACCAACTCTCTGCAATCTCTCTCTCTCCGCCGCAATGTTGCATCTCTCTCGCTATTCTATCGCTACTATAATAATCAGTGTTCCTCAGAGCTATCCCAGTGCATACCACCTCCTTTACGTAGGGCACGTGGTACCCGTCTTGCAACTCAATCCCACCCCTACTCTGTGCAACTCTCCAACCCAAGAGTGAAACGTTACTCTCAAACTTTCTTCTACTCAACAGCTGAGCTCTGGAACTCTCTCCCAGAATCAGTCTTTCCCTCTTCCTATGACTTAAATTGCTTCAAACTCCGTGTGTCCAGGCATTTTGGCTCGAACGTCCCTTGATTTTGGCCCTGTCACTCTTTCAACTATTGGGGAGGCACTCGCTATAGGCAGTTATGCCTTTTGCCTCCCTCAATCACATAGAAGAAAAAAAAAAAAAAAAAAAAAAAAATCACCCTCTGAAATTCTTGAATCAGTTTCATAACCGGAATATGAGGCTGACCAGGTGGTCACTCATGCTTCAGGAGTATAATCTGGACATACGCCATATCACCGGTTCTGATAACGTGATAGCGGATTGTCTATCAAGGGTGGATGATGTTGGTTAGACTGCCACAGGATTGAGGGTTGAGTGTGGAGGAAAATAGGCTGTCACTGTAGTTCAGCCGAAAAAAAAAAATTAAAAAAAGCAAAAACCTTATAAAAACTCTTTATTTTTTATAACGTGTAGAATTTTGTGTAAGATGTTGTAGCAGTATCTAAGTTGAATGTTTTCGCTTATTGTCGCTGAGTTAGTTGAACTTGCTCGGTGGAGCACAACAGTCTTTATTTTTTTTTATATATGGTGCCTTGCGTCGCAACAGTGTGTGGTACTATGAGAAGCTTTCTGTTAGATATGAAGAACTTAGTCATGGGTCTTATATCTTAGGGGAGGTGTGACGCTTCTGCATAGTAGCCACGTGTGGGCATGCGCGCGCGTCGGCTTCCCAGCTGTTTAGAAACCGGCTGGTGGCAGCCGGCCGGCAGGCTTTTCCTTAGTATATATCCTACGACAATGTAACTAATGTCTGGGATATTCTTATGTTGTGTCACAGCTTGAAGCTGCCCTTATTCTTAACCAACGCATCTTAGTATATTTTATTCTCGATAGTTGATTGTTTCATTATAATATATAAGATGTAAGTCTAGTGAGAGCGGGAGGAGACGAGCGGGAGAGAGGCTTGGGACGTTGCTTCGCGTGGAGAGTCCAGCTTGGGACGAGCCTGAAGCGTTGCCACATGCATTTGATTGCAACGTTAGGCTTAGTTTCGACTCACGCACGGGGTAGAGGATTTTGACCAGGCAACTGTGTTGAGTGTTGCCAAGCCTGGGATGTATTCTGCATGCCTAGGGTGGGGTCCAAACAGATTCAAGACTCAGAGCTCACCTCATTGTCGTACCCTTCGGACCCCCTTGATATCTATCCCTCTCAACCCCACTTAGAAACGTTCTCTCTTACTTTGTATACCTTCTTTCCACTACTTCACCAATCTATTTAATTATCCCATCCCCTTGATATACCTTATATCTATTTTTGTATTAACGACGAGCTCTCAGATAACTAGACAGGATTTTGGGCCTTATGCAGGGATGTAATTGTTAATGAGACCTAGGAAGCTTTTTTGTTGTCTCATATTTGGTGGTTTCATGCTTGCTAGTGTGTTCTTGTGTCAGGTTAGCAGGGGCTAGACCGGAGAGGAGGTTTTTTGCGATCCTTTAAGTAAAGTCTGCTGGTGCGAGTCCTGTGGACCCGCACAACTTTACTAGGATACCCGTGGGAGTCTTGGGGCATTTTCTTGTCTGTGTCCCTGTGTGTCTAGCGTTGTGTTGTGTGAGGGCCCTTGCCTAGTCCACTCAGCACTGCGCTAGCACGTCTTGCTTTTGTTTTAGGGTCGCCATGAGAGAGTCAGATACTTGCGATCTGAGTCTCTCAAGAGAGCACCCTTTCAATTAGAGTAATTAGGCGCACAGACCTGGGAACGTCCCTAGGCTAGAGCAGGTGGCTCAGCCCGGGTATCCGAAGCCTATATCCTTCCGGCTAGACCTCTGCCACCTGGCAGATTAACAGCTAGGGGTTTATTATCTCTGTATGCTTGTTATTGTGCCACAGTTTACCGTTTTTGTGAGCATTGTGAGTCGGGTGTGGCTTAGAGACTCTGTCTGAGCAGGCTTGCCTGACTAAGAGTGAGAAGCACACCTGTATGTGGTTATGTTGCGAGTTGCTACCTCTATTTAATTATACCTATGCCATTATACACTGTATGTCCTATCACTAGTATTTATTCCTGCTTATGAGTTAAGAGTTCTCTAAATCCGTAACATACTTTCTTTGCTAAGCATCAGATCCTACAGTAGCCGCATGCAGTTTAGAAACCCGCATCTTGTCTACCTGTACGATGTTTTGAGGACTGTTTGCTTTCACCTTCTTTCACGCAGGGGTGATTAGTTGTATTAATTAACGTAACGTTAAATGTACTTTCTTCTAGTTTGTTATTAAATTGTTTCTGCAATTTAATTCCGTTATCTATCTTTTCCTTGAAGCTTGAAGTCAACTTAATTGTGTGATCTTTTATATAGCCTGCTTGACTATCAGCAGTCTATAGTGCGTGCACCCTGTAACCGAGTCATAGGATACCTCGTTGTCCAGGCAGGACTCTTGACGGTTTAGGGTGGTTTGTTGCCTGGGTTTATAGAAAAGGGTTGGATCTAGCGTTTTCCGTTGTTGCTTGTTGCCGCATACCTAGTCCAATAGAAAGAGCCCAGTGTTTATTTATCCCAGGACGTAACACCCTTCACCACCATTACGTAATGTTCATCATACTCTGGTTACCCTTAGACTATTGCCTTTAGTTTATAGTCTCTCTCTCTCTCTCTCTCTCTCTTTCTTACAACTCAAATTGATAAATATGATCTCAATTATGAAAGTATTTGAAGTGGAGCCGGCGGGGGTGGCTAATCCAGGGGAGTGTAGTGAGCCTTAGTGAGGTCAGGGCTCTCTGTGCCTACACCAATATGGCTGACACCATGTTGACACTAAATTCCGCCATGTTAGCTACCTCCAGGCCACTTTATTACCCGTAATGGTACTATTATTTATTGATTATACTTAATGATACGGTAGATTTATTTTGTAAATAACTGTTTTTACTCTTTTGTATATTTTACAAACTAAAATTATACAGAAACTTGTTCAATGTGAGACATTACAAGATATCATTTATTGGTTACACTTCTTTATACAAATAGAAAAACAAACTATTTTATTATTTTGTATATGTTTTACAAACTAAAAGGATAGGTAAACCAATGTTGAGACATTTCAAGTTTTATACTGTATACCGGTACCGCCAATTGACTGATGATTTACTTACTTACAGTACCACTTAAACAACTATTACTTATTCATTGTATTTCTACTCTTAATTTGTAGATGTGTGGAATAGGCTACCAAGTGCTATAGTAGGATCAAGACCAATTGTGAGTTTTAGGATATATATAGATATATGGGCATGATGGGCTGGGTGTGAAAGGGATCTGTCTTGTGTGAGCCAATTGGCTTTTTGCAGACTCCCGTTCTCTTATGTTTTTTCCACATAAGTGTCCACATCCATATATATATCAGATATTTAGCACACATAGTTATATTGTACATACAAATACACACACATACACACAATAAAATATATTTGAAATATAATTAAATATATATAAAGGTGCCTCACTCTCAGGTCTTGATACCGGCTTCACCTCTAATACCTTCATGATCTCAATAAAGCCTCTTAGTAGCATGGGTCCTTCTTAAACTGCATAAAATAATCTAATTTTAGCTACAATCAAAGGTAAAAAGGCGTCATAGTACTGAAGGGGTTAACAACATTTATAACGGTTGAATTGACTAACATATAGACGTGTTTTATATTATGTTGTGGCATCGTGAACAGAGAGAGTGAGAGAGAGAGAGAGTGTGTGTGTGTGTGAGTCCTGTACCATGTTGCTTAACTTTGTATTTATATTACCGAGGGAGTATTTGAGGGGAAACAATATCTGGAGGGAGTCGGATCTGTTATACGAAATGTTGAAAATGAAAATAGTTTTATATGTTTTAGGAAAAATGAGAGAGAGAATAAACCCGGCAACCTTGTATTGCCACATATTCCTGCATTATCTATTTATCTCTCACTCTCTCTCTCTCTCTCTATATATATATATATATATATATATATATATATATATATATATTATATATACATATATATATATATATATATATATATATATATATATATATATATATATATATATATATATATATATATATATAGGCTGTTACGATCGGGTCTCGTATAAATCAGTGGCTCTTATACATTGGACTAGACTGGCATAAATGCAACAACGGAAACGCTAGATCCAACCCCTGATATATAATCCCGTCGAACAAAGAACACATATACCCTCCAGAGTTATATCTGCGATAGCGGGGTATCTTAACTCTCAGTATCTATGTGCTTCTACTATAGGCTGATGTTCTCTGAAACAGCCTATTACCTATAACATATGGTTGCTTAGTTATGGTACACAAGGAACAGATAGTTAACTTAATTAAATCACAAGAGTGATCTAATGCAAACAAGAAGAAGGTTTACTTAACGTTACTTTAATCAATAATATCTGTCACTCCTTTATGAAAGAAAATGTTGTAAAGTCCTCAAGCACCGAACAAGGAATCTTCTGAATAATGTCGGATGCTACTAAGAAAAACGTATCGGAAATGGAACCACAAAATAGCAGGAGGCAGGACAATGGACGTGTAGGCTAAATACACAAAAAGGCTGGACATATAATGTTATTGGACACAAGAATATTATAAGCGGTGCAACTGTAATAATGCTCGCCACGAAAAAGTAGTACTCCTATTAACAAAACCGGTCTATGCTGGTTGTGTCTCTCTACAGCAACCTAGACCTCAAAATGCTTGTGTAAAAATAATGGGTATGCATAAAAGAGTATATGATCTAATCCAGCTAATGTCTACCCGGGTTAATAAAGTCTAGCTGGGATGAGCAAAGGTACAGAATTCTGGTGGAGCAAGGCAGCTCCTAGCCTAGTGTGGACCTTGGGTCTGTGCGGCCTGATTACGTTGATATGAAGGGGTGCTCTCTTGAGAATTCTTGATCACAAGTATCGAGTATCCTCCTAGCGACCCTCAAAAGTAAAAGCAAATAGAGTTAGAACAGTGTTTGGTGGATTAGGCAAGCAGCCCTCACGCACTACACAGTCTAAACTCCAAGGTACACAGACAAAAGATCCACCCAGGTATCCCACAGAATCCATAGTGTCGTGTAGATCAAAAGTAGCCTACACACATTGAAAACACCAACAGCAAGGTACCTGATCCCTAGTCTAGCATTATTTAACCCTGTAGAAACATTAGTGATTGATGGAGACAATCTGAGCAATACAATCTCCCCAAAAGACAATGACTATCTTCAACCTTAGCCTAGTACATAAGAAATGTGAGATCCAGCATATAATACAGTCTGGCCACCAATTCAAGGTGTGGATGCAGAGAACCAGAGGGGAATTGATATTAACAAAAGGTGAGGAAGTAGTGGAAATAATAGAGGCAGTAGGAGAGAAAGATTCTAAGACAAGAGTGTGGGACAGTTCAAGGGAGATGCTTAGAGTATGCTGTCTGGGAAGGATCTGACAAGGATAATCCCATGGACCTCCTGGCTGGAGTCCCAGTTCGCAAGAATGGCACGAGGGCGCGCGACAGTCGCCCAGTAAGCAGCCGCGTAGTAGGCAGTGTTAGGCAGGAGGCAACGAATCCCGCGAGGCCTATGTAAGGGGGCCAGCCACGCGCCGCACTCACTACCAAGTCACACCACCTTGTCTCTCTCTCTCTCCCTCTCCCGCTCATCTTCCCATCATTCAACTACTTAACACAATAATTTCAATTGACTAAATAAAATAGAAAGGATTGTGAAAGACGAAAATAAAGAACAGTTCTGAACTGTCTGCAACACAAGCTTTCTTGAGAAGGAAAGTACACAATGATAGGTAGACTGTAGCTATATTCTCTGCCCTGGCGAGTCCTAGCGAGTAAGCCATGCGGTTCTGGGGGAAGCAGTGAGCGTCACACCCCACCCAAGATTTTTAAGAGGCTCCAACTATGAGCTCTAAATCTGACACGCAGAACCCATACAAAATTCGCCACTCCTAGCCACCCAGCGACAATGAAATGTAAAGCACAGTTCTCATCAAAGTAACACATTATAAAAATTAACAACCCTTCCCAACACAATAGATTAAATTACATAGTTATGCTCATAAGAGCGAGCTTCACTAGCCCAGCCTTCTGAGAGGAGTACAACTCAGAATTTCTGCTATAACATACTTAAAACAAATTTAACTATCAAAGAAAGAGTTTTTATAGGATTTTTATATTTTTAATATGTTTATGGCGGCTGCACTACAGGGGCAAGCCTAGTTTTTACTTCTATACCAACACAGCAACTCCTACTTTACGACCCAATACGCTGGGCTACACACGCGAGCCAACAAGCACCAGACGTAAACATACTAATCAAACCAAAGTAGGAGGCTACCCTTGTGATGATCTACCCCGGGTCTTCCACCCTCGATAAGCAATCTGCAATCACATTCTCAGAACCGGCAATATGGCGTATGTCTAGGTTGTATTCCTGCAACATTAATGACCACCTGGTCAGCCTCATATTCCGGTTATGGAATTGATTCAGGAACTTGAGGGGGTGATGGTCGGTGTAGATCACCACAACTGGTCCATAGGCTGGAACATACACCTCAAAGTGCCTGAGCGCCAGCACAATTACCAGCAGTTCCTTCTCAACTACTGAATAGTTCTTCTGCGCCGAGTTGAACTTTTTTGAGAAGAAACTGAATGGGTGCTCCCCCATCTTCGTCTGATTGCATCAGAACGGCACCAGCCCCCACACCACTGGCATCAGTTGCCAGCTGGAATGGTCGGCTAAAGTCCGGGGCCCTGAGGATTGGGTGAGTACACAACAGGTGTTTTACTAGCAAAAAAGCCCTCTCACACTCAGGCGCCCACTTAAACTTTCTATCTTTGGCCAATAGGTCCGTCAGAGGAGCCAGCACAGTAGAATAGCCCTTTATAAAGCGGCGGTAGTAACCAATCATGCCCAAAAACCTCATGATCTGCTTCTTGGTGGACGGCCTGGGGAAGTGGTTAATAGCCAATATCTTGTTCTGTGGGGGGCACACCTGGCCCAAACCCACCATGAACCCCAGATAATGCACGGTAGCCCGCACAAAATCACACTTTCCCAGGTTGACCACCAAGTTTGCCTCGCTTAATTTCTTAAATAGGGATTCTACATGTTCACAGTGGCTCTTGAAATCGTCATCGTAGATAATGACGTCGTCCAGGTACACGGTACAGTTCGGAATGTCAGCCACTAACTCGTTCATCAAGCTTTGGAAGGTCGCTGGTGCGTTCTTTAGACCGTACGGCATGACATTACAACGATATGTAGCACCATCCACCACAAAACCACACACCTCTTTCGCCCGTTCCGACAAAGGCACCTGCCAGTAACCTTTTACCAGGTTCACCTTGGTCAAGAACTTGGCCCTGCCAATCTTGTCTACACAGTCATCGACCCGGGGAAGAGGATATGGGTCGGTGGGAGTCAAGCCGTTTAGCCTGCGGTAATCAACACAGAAGCGCACCTTGCCATCCGGCTTAGGTTGCAGCGTTACGGGAGATGTCCACTTTACCGCCCCCTTCTCGATCAGTCCCTGTTGCAACATATACTCCAACTCCGCCCGGAGGGCCGGAAGTTTAATAGGGGGCACCCTATAGGGCAATGATTTGAAGGGTGGGTGGTCTCCGACGTCAACGTCGTGCACCTCATGAGTAGTGAGGCCTGGGTGTTCCGCAAATACAGTAGGGTATAAACCGAATTGGCGCTCGACAGCCACACGCTGTTGCTCAGGTAGGTGTTGCAAAGCCTCATGAGCCGCCTGTCTCGTGTTTCCCGCCCACTGATCTGCAGAAACATGATAATCCCAGTTGTCATCCACCTGCGCATGACTGTCCCGTTCTCCTTCTCCACCTTGACTGCTGAAAGTCATCACAGGGACAGTGAGAGGCTCAGGTGGGTGCCTCACATACTCCTTCATCAGGTTGACATGACATAACTGATTCCTCTTATGCCTGTCTGGAGTGGCCACCAGGTAATCTAAGTCTGAGAGCTTCTCTGCTACCCTATAAGGACCAGCGTACTTTGCGGATAAGGGGTGACCTACAAGAGGGAGTAGTATCAACACCTCCTGACCCACGTGAAACTCCCTGAGTTTCACCTTGTGGTCGTACCTGTCCTTCATGAGGGCCTGAGAGCCTACCAGATTGCAGCCAGCCAACTCCAGATTACGCAACATTCGTTCTCTACTCTCAAGGACATACTTAAGCATAGATCATGGTTTAGCGGTGCCTTCCCATATCTCCTTTACCATGTGGAGAGGCCCTCTGATGCAGTGTCCAAACACAAGCTCATTAGGGCTAAACCCCAAACTCTCCCCAGGTACCTCTCGTGCAGCGAATAACACATACGGCAGGCCAAGATCCCAGTCCTTGCCGTTCTCAAGCCAATAGCAGCGAAGCATGCTTTTTATAGTGGAATGCCACCTCTCTAACACCCCCTGACTCTCTGGGTGATAATCAGATGACACTACAGTGACTATCCCGTGCTGCTTCATTGTCTGAATACCCTCGGTATGACCAGCTGGTCTACCACTCCTGACCCACCCTCCCAACTTCTCTGCGGGTCTTGGAATCGCCGATACAAGATGCCATCAATGAACAAAAATCTCCAGACTTTGCATCCCTGTCCTCTTCGAGTTCGACAGCACCGTTACTACACTTTAGAACCTCCGGGTCTTCTAGCTGCAATTTGCGAATATCTGAGGGAGCTAGCCTGTCTAAGTGTTTGCGAAACAACTCATGCCCTCCCCAACATCGAACTTTGCATCCCGTTGCTCTCTCTGTGTATACCGTTGCTGCCTCTGAGTCTCTTTAAGCCCTGCCTCTACACTCTCAGTGACAGGTGGTGGTGCTTCTCCAGACTCTAATAACGGTGCTAATACTGAGTCCCCGAGAAGCGCTGCTGGTACTAGACTCTCCACCGTATCAGCTTTCAGCACCTTCTCGTGACCGTTCCACCGCTTATTTGAAGACTGTTGGTTAGGCTGTGACTCCCTGGATGCGAGAGATCTGGTTACAACACACGCCATTGGTTGCACCTGCCACTTCTCAACCCACTCCTGTTCCTCCCTACTCACGTCGGCCGGCTCCTCGGCAACGACTAAGGGTGAAACCTTAAAAGCAGGCACCGCAAAGTCATTGCCGAGAAGGAGGTCGACGCCCCCAACAGGCAATTTCTCCACGATTCCCACATCCAGTTCGCGAGTCACACCGTCAACTTCAAGCTCCATTCTAACAAGCGGGTATGACCTAGTTGCATTAACTCCCTGCACCACAACTACCCGCACCGCGTTTATGGGTCTACCAGTGAAATTCTTCAAGAGTGTCTGAGAGGCACCTGTGTCACGCAAAAGCTGTACCCCGTGCTTCTTGCCCCCCCACTTCACGCAGCCATGCCCTCTATGGTCGCAAAGGCATCGCGGACAGGGTTCGAGCCTTCCGGATCCTTCTTCACAGGCGGTGCTCCATCCTCTGATCTTATGCCTCCAGCAAACACAGAAGACTTCTGGAACACCCCAATGCTGCGAGCCAATGACACAGCCGCCGTGGGAGGTCTGCTCGGACAAGCGTTTGCCATGTGCCCCTCTTTGTGACAGTGATAACACTCAAATTTCCCCTTGGACTTATACTGAGGTGTAAAAGTCCCCTGACCCTTCTTAAACGGGGCGGTGCTAGGTTTGTGATCAGTCTTGGTGTCATTGCTTTTAAATTTATGTGTGTCCATATTCCGGGGAGGGGGAGGGTAACGCTCCTTAACGCCTACATCGTTTCTCTGTGCAGAGCCGCACCCCCGAATTAGTGACAACCGAAGATCAGCCATCTCTGCTGCTTCTACGAGAGTTCTTGGGTTCTTCTCTTTAAGGTTTAAAGTCAAGTCGCCGCCCGTACACTTATAAAACTGCTCTAGAAGCATCAACTGTTTCATCTCATCAAACGTAGTTTTCTTCTCTGATCTGAGCCAGTTTCCCATAGCGTCGGACAGGTCCCGGGCGTGCTCCAAGAAGGTACTGTCTCGCCCCTTAGTCACACCCCGGAACTTTAACCTATATGTCTCGGGTTGTAGCTCGTATGCCCGCAGGACAGCCTCCTTGAGCTCCTCATAAACAACGCAGGACTCCAAAGGCAGTGCATCGTAAGCCTTGAGCCCCTTACCTACGAGTCTAGAGGACACAAGGGCCGCCCACTTACCTTCAGGCCACTGATGCTCCCGGCACTCCTTCAGGCCACTGATGCTCCCGGCACTTCTACTCAAATCTATTGAAAAACTCCGTGACACCAGACTCGTCAAATACAGGGACCAGTTTGAGAAGGTGCGACAGAGACTGATCATGCGCACGGTTTCCATTACCGAGTCGCTGTCCCGTCGTCTTAACACGAGACTTCTCTAAATCCATGTCGGCACAGTATCTTGTAGATTCTAGTTCAGTCCTAAGCTCAGCTTCCCTCGTCTGTTGCTGCATCCTAGCCAGCTCTTTTCTCTCTTCTATCTTAGCTAGCTCTATCTGCTGTTGACTCTTATGTTGCATCTTTGCCATCTCGAGCTGAAAGAGCATCTCCGGGGTCAAACCTTGAGGAGGAGGAGGAGATGCAATGATGTTAGAAATACCCGGTGATCACCCCAGGGGCAAACCACCCTGCCAGTCACTACCCACCTGCGGAAGCGTGCTCCGGGTCGGTACTCCAATAGGAGGATTGAGAGTCGAGTGAAGGGGAAGCTCTGCCAAAGGGCTCTGAGCACTCACCCTACCTCGTAAGCCAGTCACCCCACCCAGCACACACGTAATCAGGTCATCCTTGGTCATGCCACTAGTACATACATGACCGATAGCTGCGGCTAAGCACTGGAGACCATACCGATTCATACTGTGACGCACCCCAGTGCTGGGCAACGCAACCTGATTGTACTCCTTGGTACTCCACTGTACCGCCCGTGATCTGGCTACCGTCAGCCGCTATGTATATTGAGTGTGACAACTTATAACTATGTTCTTTGTATCTCTGCAAAGGTCTCGTCATGTGCTAACCAGTGGTGGGTTTTGTTTTAAGCCATGTCGAGACCTTCCATTTAATATGTAGTATCAATAGAGAAGTTGATAGATGAGTAATGGGAGTTCAGAGAGAGAGAGTGAGTTGGGCTTCAGAGCAAGAGGGTAGCAACGCGCCGCGCTGCCGGCCGGGTGGTTGCCAGACGTATGGACTGGTTGGCAGCCTTGCGCTTATAGCTAGGCGCGATAGGGTTGGTAGTCCATTGTTGCCTGCCTGGGCTGGGCCCATGTTGTCGTACAGCACACTGCCTGGAGGTTGGCTGAGTGTTCCTTGACCAGGTTGCCTAGAACCTTTGAGATTCTAACATCCCTTGCTCTCTCTCCCCACTTCTCACGGTTGCACTCTTTCTCTCTGACGACATTACTCTCATTTCATTCTTCTCTCTATTTAAATGCATAACCTTCCCTTGAGGTCCTAAAGGAGTTTCAGCACTCACCTCTCGTATTACTCTTAGGACAAGCATATATTTACATGTATTAGATTTAACCCTTAAAAAGCGGCCCACCACTTAAGTCGAGTTAAATAAAGCTGGACTATGTGGCGGCGCTCGACATAACTCGAGTGGCAATTTCAGCACGTAATGTGGCTGAGAGAGAGAGACAAGTGGTGGCAGGAGACTAGCGAGCGTATGACTGCTCCAGACCACCGCGGCGAACCTACTGACACAAATCTCAGCTCCCTCCTCCCTCTCTCACTCGCTACATACTCAATTATGTACCGAAAGTACCGAATTACCTGCTTTTTGCACTCGCGTTGCACGGTTATTGCAAGAAAACTATCCATCATACAAGGATCGTTATGGTGTCATTCGAAAGCTCTGTTTATGCCCTTTCAGGGATAGATACTTGTTTTACGTTCTGGGTCTTATTTAGGCATGAAAATGATCACGTAAACAGCCCTATTTTGGCTAAAAACACCCCGCTGGGCGGTACACATAAATAAACCGCATAGGCCGCTCGTAAGGTGTTAAGGGGTTAATGTGAACAGCGATCTTCTTGATGAGGATAGTTGGTGAACGTTCTACATGTTCACGAGTTATATGCCCCGCTCATCATCCCATTTGTGACTAGACTGGTGCCATGTGTAAGAGCCCGACCATGCCCAGGAGTTGTCTGTAGAGGGACGAGGACTTAGCCTTGATTTGCATACCGAGCCAGGAGCGAGTGTAGTACCCGAGACTACAGCTCGCTCGTAGTGCCGGTATAGTAGAGTAACGTAATTTATCTGCCCTTGTGTTCTCTACAGTCTTCTCCTGGGTTCTCGCTTTCGGTGCTGGGACTCGTTGTTCCTGTGACTTGGCCTGCTAGCTAGAACACATGGGGATGATGAGTGGGATATATCTTTATTTTAATGCATTGCAGCTCTCTTTAAGTATATATCTATAACACTTTACAATACACATTACTCACACACAAGACAACACTATTAATACTTTCATGTATCAATTAACTGCACTGTCGTTTTGCTGCTGTGTCCGGAGTTCTGTTGCGTAGGGCGCATACGGACTCGGAGGGGAGACAGAGTGAGAGAAGCGAAGTAGCCTATGCGGTAGTAGGCTACCGGCGCAGTACTGTTGCCTGCAACCTTTTAGTTATTCCAAGTATAGATTCATTATTATAATAAGTGACTACTGTTTATGTTCCTCCCATGTGTATTATTAGGTATCTACTGGATCATGAACATCTTGTATGCTACATGCTAGTGCATGTTAGTAGGGGACAGTTAGTGTAGTGCACGCGCTTTCAAGTAGGCGTGTACATTTGTCATTTAGCATTTCACTGTCATACCTTTAGCCTGCTTCTATTCTACATTATTAGAGGCTTAATATTAACGTAGTTTCTTGAGTATTGCATTTCTTTAGTAATAACGTAACCTATAAATGTCTGAGGGAGTTTAGCCTCATAGCCTACCCCTGTTGTACACTTTCGCCGAGTTAAGGTACCTCGTTACCGTAGACGATAACTCTGTAGGGCGTTGGTGCTTTTGTTGTCTGGAGCATATAGTATTTGGGACTGGAATCGAGCGTGTCGTTGTCACTTAAGCCATTTCTGTCCTACGATCAAGAATCCCGAATATGTATTGCCGATCCAGCCGTAACAAAATGGCGACCTTGCACAAGATTCAGTAGTATCCTCTCACATGATTTTTGGAGAACTATTCTATGCTACCTAGTAGAGCTGGCTAGAATTTTCTTGCATATTGGAGGAATTTTTATTGTGTCATTATTGTATTGGTGGACTTGCAGATTGTTTCGTTAGGTGTCTAGAGTAGAGTCATTCAAGCATCTTTAACATTTTGTGAGTCGAGACTGCAATTAGTAATAAGCACTTTTGTTTTTATGAACAGCAATTGCATAACCAGCACTATGTCTAATGACTCATCATTTACGGGGGAGGATAACACGGTACAGCCTAGTGACCAGCAAGTACAGCAGATATTTAGGGAGGGGAGTGTTATAAGTGGAGAGAGGGATGCCCGGGCATTTTTGCAGACACCTTTGACCGAACAGCGCCTGCAGGCTATTGATTGTTACGGTCTTCGCTGTTTAGCCACGGTTTTGGGGCGGGACTGTCCTGACAGTTGGCCCAAGAAGAATTTGGTGGCATGTTTGTTGGGTGATGGCGATGGGGCGGTGGGTGGAGTGGGGTCTTGGGGGGTTCCCTCCAAGCCTCCATTCCACTCTACCCCTGAGCTGGGCCCTCAGCCAGCAAGTCTTAGCACGATGCAGCAGGAGGGTTCTCAATGGCAAGCTGGCTTACCCGTAAACACGTCTCGGTGTGGATCCCCCATTTTGTGCTCTCCCCCCCCAGGCCTGTCTCCTGAGATGTTATTTCAGCTAGAATTAGCTAAGCTTAAGTTGCGAGAGAGTCAACAGGCTAGTATAGAACGGATTAAGCTGCAGGAGACTCAGATACAACAGGCTAGTATAGAACGGATTAAGCTGCAGGAGACTCAGATACAACAGGCTAGTATAGAACGCATAGAGGTTGCTAGAATCCAAGCCAATCAGGATGCAACCAGGTACCAGGCTGAAATGGATGTCGAGAAGTCTAGAGTAGAGACCACGGGGCGTCATCTCGGTGGTGGGCACCGGGTTACAGACTCACTTTTGCATTTAATTAAGTTAGTACCCGCATTTGATGAGACAGCAGTGACTGAGTTTTTTGCTCGTTTCGAAAAGAAGTGTCGTGAGTATGACTGGCCGGAGGTTAAATGGGCAGCATTAGTTTCATCACGTCTAGTGGGTAAGGGGTTGAAAGCCTACGATGCACTGTCACTGGACGAGAGTGTCGTGTATGGACTGGTGAAGGAGGCTGTGCTCCGGGCCTACGAACTGCAACCCGAAACTTATAGATTGAAGTTCCGTGGCGTGAATAAGAAGAGCGACGTCAGTTTTATGGAGCACGCACGGGACTTAACAGATGCATGTAATAACTGGTTTCGGTCCGAGCACGCAGAGTCGGCTGAGGAAATTAAGCAACTTTTCTATCTGGAACAGTTTTACAAATGTACTGGAACCGATCTAACGCTGAACATTAAGGAAAAATGTCCCAAGACAGTAGAGGAGGCTGCCAAGATGGCAGACCTCAGATTATCATTGATTCGTGGTTGCGGTGCCGCTCAGAGGGCTGAGTCAGGGCAGAAGGGGCGCTATACCCCACCCACCAGAGTTTTCGATAATAACAAATCCTATGACACACATAACCACACTAAAAGCATTGCACCTAATAACACCTACAAACACAAGCCTCTCCCGTTTACTAAAGGTCAGGCCCCTTCTTCGCCCGCACAAGGGAAGAAGCCCATTGGGGATGTGAAATGTTACAAATGTCAGAAGCTAGGCCATTATTCACGTGAGTGCCCTAGTAACACTCCCGCTAAGCCGGTGTCATTGGTTCACAGTATCGGTGTGTCTCTGAAGGCTGCAGCAACTGCCCGGGGTAGGTTGTCAGCAGCTGAGGCACACGCGGTAAAGAAGCGTACGGAAGGCTCGACACCTGTCCGGGACACTTTCTGTAGCCATCGGGGACACAGGTTTGTGAGCTGGGGGAGTGAACTACGGAGGGTTGACTTGTTGAGGGATACGGGGGCTTCGCAAACTTTGTTGAGGAACTTCACAGGGAAACCGATAAATGCGGCCAGAGTTGTTGTGGTGCAGGGTATAAATGCTACGAGGTCATACCCACTTGTGAGGTTGGAGTTGAGAGTGGGAGAGGTGTGCAGGGAGCTGGATGTAGGGATCGTTGAGTGTTTGCCAGTTGAGGGCGTCGACCTTCTTCTCGGCAACGACTTTGCGGTGCCCACTTCCGGGACTCCACCCTTAGTCGTTGCCGAGAGGGCGGCCGACGTGGATGGTGAGAATCGGGAATGGGTTGGGAGGTGCCAACAGGATGAGATGGCCTGTGTGGTAACCCGATCTCGCTCTGCGGCTCCTGCACAGCCTAGCACTCAACCTCGGGGACAGTGGAGGAAGGATCAGGAGAAGGTTGCTAAGGGCAGGAAAAGGGACATTGATTCTGCTGCACTTCTCGGTGATTCGGTACTTGGACCTATAATAAACACGGGAGTTGACTCTGGCCCAGAGATGGTGTGTAACAAGGCAGAGTTGGGTAAGACTTCGCGTGAGGCAAGAGCTGTAGCGAGAGCCACTAAGGCAGTAGAGCCTACTAGCCGGGGTAATGTCTTATTACAAAACCATCTTGATGCATTGACGCCCGGGGACATTAGTGAGCAGCAGCTGCAAGACGCTAGCCTAGCTCGTTATAGCAATGGTGCCATAGAGTTGGAGGAAGATGGGGATGCGAAGCCGGGAGATTTCTTTAGGCTCAACAGGATATTGTACCGCAGATTTTTAGACCCCAAATCGAAGTGGGAGGGCGGTGCGAGGGTAGTAGACCAGGTGGTTGTTCCAAATAAGTATAGAGAGTCCTTATTGTGTCTGGCGCATGATGTGCCAGTGGCGGGTCATTTGGGGGTAACAAAAACATTGGCGGCATTGGGCAGGTTTTTCTGGTGGCCTGGGGTCAAGGCTGATGTCTGTGCATGGGTGGCTGGGTGTGCGACCTGCCAGACAACGGGGAAGCCTAACCAGACAATCCCGAAGGCACCTTTGTTTCCCATACCTGTCACCGGGCCTCCGTTCAGCAAAGTTGTAGTAGATTTGGTTGGCCCTTTCCCGCCTACTAGTAGTGGCAATAAATTCCTGTTGACAATCATGGATGTGGCTACGAGATACCCGGACGCATACCCCATGAGAAACGGCTCGGCAAAGGCAGTTGTTAAAAACTTATTATTGTTCTGTTCCCGTTATGGATTTCCACGTGAGGTGCAGTCAGACCAGGGGAGCAATTTTACATCCAAATTGTTCAAGCAAACCCTTCAGTTGCACGGTATATGTTGTGTAGTGTCGTCAGCCTACCATCCCGAGAGTCAGGGAGTCTTGGAGCGGTGGCACTCGACCCTGAAGAGTATGCTACGCTGTTACTGTGCAGAACATGACACTGATTGGGATTTGGGTCTGCCGTATGTTCTGTTCGCTGCACGTGAAGTCCCAGGAGAGAGCCTGGGGTTCAGTCCAAATCAGCTAGTCTTTGGCCATAATGTGAGAGGACCTTTAAGTATGGTGAAAGAGATCTGGGAGGGCGAAGAGAAGCCGGGGTCTGTACTTAAATATGTCCTTGAGAGCCGGGAGAGACTTATAGGTTGCATGGCAGCGGCAGGTAATAACTTGGTTAATGCACAGGCGGTCATGAAGCACCAGTATGACGCCAAGGTGAAGCTTCGGGAGTTTTCGGTGGGTCAGGAGGTAATGTTGCTTTTACCTTTGCCTGGACACCCCCTTTCTGCCAAGTTCATTGGGCCGTATGTGGTGGCTAAGAAACTGTCCGACCTTGATTATCTCGTTGCAACACCTGACCGTAGGAAAAAACATCAGTTATGTCATGTTAACCTCATGAAAGAGTATGTGAGACGCCCCTCAGAGCCTCTCACTGTCCCTGTGCTGGCCTGCAGCGGCCAGGGTGGAGAAGGAGGTGGGGACAGTCATGCTGCTGAGGAGGATAGCTGGGACTGTGTCATTTCCGCGGAACAGTGGGCGGGGAATACTGAACAAGAGGCTAGGCAAGCTGTAAGTCACCTGCCTGAGCACCAGGGTGCTGCTGTCCTAGGCCTGTTCAGGTCATACCCCTCTGTTTTCGCCGAACACCCAGGTCTCACTACTCAGGTAACGCACGACGTGGACGTCGGTGATAATGTGCCCTTCAAGTCAGTGCCCTACCGTGTGCCCCCGGTAAAGTTGCCAGCTTTACGGGAGGAGTTAAAGTACATGGTTGAGAGAGGGATGATCACTGAAGGTTATGTGAAGTGGACATCACCCGTCACGTTGCAGCCAAAACCTGACGGCAAGGTGCGGTTCTGCATAGATTTTTTTTTTAGGCGAAAGGGCTTGACCACTACCAACCCTTACCCTTTGCCTCGAGTTGACGACAGCGTGGACAAGATAGGGAATGCAAAGTACCTTACTAAAATTGATCTTGTAAAAGGCTACTGGCAAGTACCCCTGTCGGACCGAGCTAAGCAAGTTTGTGGTTTTGTGGTAGATGGCAAGACCTACCAATGTAACGTAATGCCTTATGGGCTTAAGAACGCACCTGCCACGTTTCAGAACCTGATGAACGATATTTGTGACGAAATCCCTAACTGCACGGTCTACCTTGATGACGTGATAGTATATGATGACGATTTTGAAAATCACCTAAGGCACTTAGAGACCCTGTTTAGGAAGTTGCACGATGCTGGGCTGGTGGTGAACCTGAGGAAGTGCGAGTTTGTAAAGGCTACTGTGCAGTATCTTGGCTTTGTGGTCGGGTTAGGCCGGGTGTGCCCCCCCTGAGCAAGATACAGGCTATCAATATGTTTCCCAGGCCCACCACTAAGCGCCAGGTCATGCGGTTCCTAGGTATGATAGGCTATTATAGGCGCTTCATCCGGGGATACTCTACTGTGTTAGCACCGTTAACTGATCTACTGTCGAAGTCAGTGAAGTTCTGTTGGGCTGCGGAGTGTCAGAGGGCTTTCGACCTAGTCAAGCACCTGCTGTGTACACATCCGATTTTGAGGGCCCCAGACTTCTCCAGGAGTTTTCAGCTGGCGACTGATGCCAGCGGTGTGGGTGCCGGGGCAGTGTTACTGCAGACTGATTCCGAGGGCTTGGAACACCCAGTGAGCTTCTTTTCTCGCAAGTTTAATTCGGCACAAAGGAATTACTCGACTATAGAGAAGGAGCTTCTGGCTATCGTTTTGTCGCTCAAACATTTCGAAGTTTATGTTCCAGCCTACGGCCCGGTAGTGACGATTTATACGGACCATCATCCCTTGAAATTCCTAAATCAGTTTCACAATCGGAATATGCGGTTGACCAGGTGGTCCCTAATGCTCCAAGAGTATAATCTCAACATTCAGCATATTGCCGGGAGTGAGAACGTGATAGCAGATTGTCTATCAAGGGTTGATGATCCAAGATAGTCGTGCACGGTGTGTGGGTTGAGCAGGAGTAAAATTAGGCTATCATAACGCCGTCCAAAAATATTATAAAACAATAAAATAAACGAGAAAACTCTTTTTTTTTTTTAGTTTTGTAAGTCTTTATTGTTGTAGCATGATGCATGCGATATTGTGTTTTATGTATAATTCACACTTCAGTTGTTGTGCACCTTTTGCAATTAGTGGCAGCTAAGGGTAGCAGGTCGGTTGGTTGCCTGTCAGATTTTGATAATGCTTCTAAGGTCGATTATCTAAAATCTTGGGGGGGCTGTGACGCACCCCAGTGCTGGGCAACGCAACCTGATTGTACTCCTTGGTACTCCACTGTACCGCCCGTGATCTGGCTACCGTCAGCCGCTATGTATATTGAGTGTGACAACTTATAACTATGTTCTTTGTATCTCTGCAAAGGTCTCGTCATGTGCTAACCAGTGGTGGGTTTTGTTTTAAGCCATGTCGAGACCTTCCATTTAATATGTAGTATCAATAGAGAAGTTGATAGATGAGTAATGGGAGTTCAGAGAGAGAGAGTGAGTTGGGCTTCAGAGCAAGAGGGTAGCAACGCGCCGCGCTGCCGGCCGGGTGGTTGCCAGACGTATGGACTGGTTGGCAGCCTTGCGCTTATAGCTAGGCGCGATAGGGTTGGTAGTCCATTGTTGCCTGCCTGGGCTGGGCCCATGTTGTCGTACAGCACACTGCCTGGAGGTTGGCTGAGTGTTCCTTGACCAGGTTGCCTAGAACCTTTGAGATTCTAACATCCCTTGCTCTCTCTCCCCACTTCTCACGGTTGCACTCTTTCTCTCTGACAACATTACTCTCATTTCATTCTTCTCTCTATTTAAATGCATAACCTTCCCTTGAGGTCCTAAAGGAGTTTCAGCACTCACCTCTCGTATTACTCTTAGGACAAGCATATATTTACATGTATTAGATTTAAGGGGTTAATGTGAACAGCGATCTTCTTGATGAGGATAGTTGGTGAACGTTCTACATGTTCACGAGTTATATGCCCCGCTCATCATCCCATTTGTGACTAGACTGGTGCCATGTGTAAGAGCCCGACCATGCCCAGGAGTTGTCTGTAGAGGGACGAGGACTTAGCCTTGATTTGCATACCGAGCCAGGAGCGAGTGTAGTACCCGAGACTACAGCTCGCTCGTAGTGCCGGTATAGTAGAGTAACGTAATTTATCTGCCCTTGTGTTCTCTACAGTCTTCTCCTGGGTTCTCGCTTTCGGTGCTTGGACTCGTTGTTCCTGTGACTTGGCCTGCTAGCTAGAACACATGGGGATGATGAGTGGGATATATCTTAATTTTACTATGCATTGCAGCTCTCTTTAAGTATATATCTATAACACTTTACAATACACATTACTCACACACAAGACAACACTATTAATACTTTCATGTATCAATTAACTGCACTGTCGTTTTGCTGCTGTGTCCGGAGTTCTGTTGCGTAGGGCGCATACGGACTCGGAGGGGAGACAGAGTGAGAGAAGCGAAGTAGCCTATGCGGTAGTAGGCTACCGGCGCAGTACTGTTGCCTGCAACCTTTTAGTTATTCCAAGTATAGATTCATTATTATAATAAGTGACTACTGTTTATGTTCCTCCCATGTGTATTATTAGGTATCTACTGGATCATGAACATCTTGTATGCTACATGCTAGTGCATGTTAGTAGGGGACAGTTAGTGTAGTACACGCGCTTTCAAGTAGGCGTGTACATTTGTCATTTAGCATTTCACTGTCATACCTTTAGCCTGCTTCTATTCTACATTATTAGAGGCTTAATATTAACGTAGTTTCTTGAGTATTGCATTTCTTTAGTAATAACGTAACCTATAAATGTCTGAGGGAGTTTAGCCTCATAGCCTACCCCTGTTGTACACTTTCGCCGAGTTAAGGTACCTCGTTACTGTAGACGATAACTCTGTAGGGCGTTGGTGCTTTTGTTGTCTGGAGCATATAGTATTTGGGACTGGAATCAAGCGTGTCGTTGTCACTTAAGCCATTTCTGTCCTACGATCAAGAATCCCGAATATGTATTGCCGATCCAGCCGTAACAATACCCACCAACCGGTCGGAAGTAACAGGCCATTGTAAAAAAATCCTTGCATCCTCCTCACTGTTCACCAAGTTAACAACCTGCCCATGCTGCTGCTCCTCAGCTTCTACATCACGTACTGTGTCTTCATCCTGCACTGATCCGCTATAAGACATAATGCTCACTGAAGATTTTTCACTTTGATACACAAAAAAGAAGTACCCCATACTCTTATACCACAATATTCACAATACAAAATTCTCGGAGACAGCGTAAGTGCTATATTACTTTGCTAAAAAAATAATTCTTGCATGTCCTTAAAAAATATTCCACAAAATCAACAAATGTTCACTGCCTAAACTGTGAGAAAATTCTGCACAATAACCTGCAATTATATGTCAGTTCACCAAATCCTGAGCTAGGTCGCCATTTGTTACGATCGGGTCTCGTATAAATCAGTGGCTCTTATACATTGGACTAGACTGGCATAAATGCAACAACGGAATCGCTAGATCCAACCCCTGATATATAATCCCGTCGAACAAAGAACACATATACCCTCCAGAGTTATATCTGCGATAGCGGGGTATCTTAACTCTCAGTATCTATGTGCTTCTACTATAGGCTGATGTTCTCTGAAACAGCCTATTACCTATAACATAATATGGTTGCTTAGTTGTGGTATACAAGTGTTACGATCCAGGTTCTCAAAAACACAGGGCTCTTCAACATTGGACTAGATAATGGCAAAATGCAACAACGGTAACACTAGATCCAACCCCTGCCTTAAACACTGGAAAACAAAACACCATTACCGCCCTGAGTCGTGCCTGGACAACGAGGTATCCTATGACTCGGTAACTGGTGCACACACACTAGGCTGACGCTTGATGAAACAGCCTATTCTCAAACAGTAAAAGATTACTCGATTATGTTACATAAAGAAAAGATAGTTAACGTGATTAATTAACGTTACGGTAGATACTCAAATAACTGGCACTCCTGTATTAAAGAAAGTGCAATGCTAGTCCTGCAACATCAACTGGAAACTTCTGAAATAAGTCTGATGCTGGGAAGATGTTCGTAAAGAATCTTGAACAATTATAATGCAGAATATGGGTCACAATAAATACTAGGACATATAGTAATAATAGGCAGGCGAATAATAAAGGCTGCGCAAATGTAGTAATGCTCGACAACTAAAGAAATGCTTCGTGACACAACGCAACAGCCTACTAGGGTTGTGCAACTCAACAACAACCTCGGCTCTAAAGTGCAGTGAATAATAATGTTGCATACATATAATAATGGGGGCTTATCTCTAACCAGTGTCTGCTCAGTTAATAAAGTCTAGCTGGGGTATCAAGGCAGGGCAACAATGGGCGAGCATGCGGCTCGTAGCCTAACATTGTCCGAAGGTGGTATAATGAAGATTACGTTATATGACGGGGATGCTCTCTTGATAAATCTAGGTCTCTAGTACCTAGTTCTATCCTGGCGATCCCTCAGAAGTCAACACAAAGAGGCAGCACTATGTTGTGAGGGATAGGCTATGGCCCTCTCACACCACAGCGCTGTGCTCGCAAAGTAAACCCACCCGAAGACAACTTAGGCTCCCACAGTACCTGTCGATGTCGTGCAGGGCTTAGCTAACACTGCACACATCGGAGACAACGACACAGTAACCTTACCCCTAGTCTAGCTTTAAATAACCAAGCAGAATCACTCAACACCTTGCCAGGGAGACATATACCAGTCTACAACCTTCCCGAGAGAGGACACATAAGGAAAAGTCCGTCTCTCTAACCCTCAATAAAGCATAATACCTCCTTAACCTAATACATGGAAATCTCTGAGAGCTTCGCGTACAATACGACTGGTCGACGGTGAACGTCTATGCTGAAACCAGAAGGGATGTTGAGTTTAATAAAGATTAGAGAATGAGAAAGGAGAAGTCGAGAGAGAGAAATAGTATGCAAAGTGGCGAGTATGGGGGACAGAATTGCAAAGGATGTAGACAATACGCGTGTCAGGCAAGCTCTGAGCTGGTATAAACATGAGGCCGCGATGGGCAGGGACTAGTTGACCACCCGGCCGCCAACGCCGTCAGCGCCCAAGCGAGCCGCGTGATGGCTCACCCCGCTGCCAGGTGTACCCCCTCACCCTCTCTCGCTCGCCTCCCACACAAGCAACATTTATATTATAGCGAATATAAAATATAAGGCGCGGTCACAGACCAAAACAAAGACCATTTCTAGACTGTCTGTGGCAACACGACACTAATAAAAGAAAGCAGATCATTCTAGGACAACTGTAGCCCATCCCCCCATCCTGGCGAGCGCTAGCGAGCTGCAATGCCCCACGCAACCATTCTGTCAACGCCGGGAGGCGTCACACCCCCCCCAAGATATGGGACACTCAACCATGGGCCCATATCTGAACAGACAGAATGTCGCTAGAATCTGCCACTCCTAACCACTCTGCCACTCATGGAATGCAAGCTCAGTCTCCTCCAAAAAAAAATACAACAACATTTATATATAAAACAAAATCTTATCACCCTTCCCAAACATAATACATTAATTCATAACATTGTGCTCCCAGAGCGAGCTTTAAGAAGCACAGCCTACTGAGGGAAAATCATCTGCACTCAGTACTCAGCTACAATATTATCTTAAAATTAATTATTAAAAAGAAAGAGTTTTTATTTATTTTTTCATATTTTATTTTAATGTTGTTTTTGGCGGCTACTATAGATGTAGCCTAACTTTCTTCTAATCAAAGCCAACAACTCCTGCCCTGCGACCCTACGCTGATGCTACACATGCGAGCCAACAAGCACCAGCGCAAAAATACACCGCGAGCCAAGACAGGAGGCTATACCAACATACTGTGGTAGCCTACCCCGGATCCTCCACCCACGACAGACACTGACTGAACAGCGAGGGTTCTCCTGCAAACAAAGCCAAAACATTATCAGTGCCCTTAGCATGCCACACATCCAACTTGTGTTCCGGCAGCACAACAACACCTGACACTGATAAACTGCCCAGTTCATCGCAAGACTGGCACTTCTCTTCGCTCTTCCCGGCAACGGGGCCTGCCAATAACCCTTCACTAGTTCTACCTTCGTGATGAGCGAGGCAGCCCCGAAGCGGTCTATGGTGTCGTCAACTCTGGGTAATGGATAGGCGTCTGTCAGGGATAATGCATCCACACTCTTGCAATCAACATACACACGGACTCTGCCACCAAACTCAGGTTGCAAAGCCACTGGCAATGACCCCTCACGATATTCCTCATCCCTCAGACCCCCTCTCCACACGCTGTCCAGCTCCGCCTTCACAACAGGCTGTCGAGCAGGATTCACACGGTAGGGAACCAACTCGAGCCTTGCACTGTCTCCAGCCTCCATGTCGGATTCTACCCCGTACATCAGGCCTGGAGAAGCAACAAACATGCGGACGGACTGCCACAGCCTAGTGAACAACTCCTCCCGTCGCTCAGGAACAAGAGGCCGCAACTCATCTCGCAGAACAACATGCCTAGTGCCCTCCCACATCTCCTTCACCATGTGGAGAGGACCCCTCACCTGATGCCCGAAAAGAAGCTCATTCGGACTGAAACCGAGACTCTCTCCAGGTACTTCTCTTGCCGCGAACAAAACATACGGCAGACCAAGGTCCCAATCCTTTCCGTTCTCTGCGCAATAACATCGAAGCATGCTTTTCAGCGTGGCGTGCCACCTCTCCAACACCCCTTGACTCTCCTGGTGATACGCAGAAGAGACGATAGTGCTGATGCCATGCTGAATCATAGTTTGTTTGAACAGATTAGATGTAACACTAGAACCTTGGTCCGATTGCACCTCTTGCGGGTAACCATACCGCGAGCAATACAAGAGCAGGTTCCGGACAACAGTTTTCGCCGTGCCATTTCTCATTGGATATGCATCAGGATAACGAGTGGCCACATCCATGATAGTTACTAGAAATTTATTACCGGCACTAGTAGGGGTAGGGGTCCGACCATATCAATGATGACCTTACTGAAGGGCGGTCCACTGACAGGAATGGGGTGCAACGGGGCTCTCGGAATTGTTTGGTTAGGTTTTCCAACCCTCTGGCACGTATGACACCTTGCTATCCAGGTTACCATCTGCCCCTTCAACCCCGGCCACCAAAACAATTTTTCTAAAGCCGCCACCGTTTTTCTCACCCCTAGATGTCCTGCCAGTGGTATGTCATGCGCCAACCTCAGTAGGCTATCCCTGCACTCCCGTGGCACCACCAACTGGTCCACTACTCCGGACCCCTCTTGCCAACTACGTTTAGGGTCTTGAAAACGCCTATAGAGGATGCCTTCTAAATATAAAAAATCTCCTGGCTGTGCATCGCCGTCCTCGTCGAGCTCTACAGCTCCATTAGCACACGTTTGGAGCTCAGGGTCCTCTAGTTGCAACCGACGTATATCTGAGGGTGCCAAGCGATCTAACTGCTCCCGGAGCAATGCATGACCTTCCCCGATACTGGGCTGCTCCCTCTGTCTCTCTCGATGTACATAACGTTGCTGTCGTGGAGACTCGTCATGCCCAGCCTCGTCACTCTCGATGACAGGTCCAGGGGCTACTCCAGAATTAAGTAATGGTGCTAATACTGAATCACCCAGGAGAGCCGCCGAGTCAAAACTCTTAAAACCAACTCCAGCTTTAGCCTCCTCCTGTTGATCTTTCCTCCGCTGGTCTGAAGACGGAGGACTAGGCTGTGACACTTTAGCTGCCCGAGCTCGGGTGACAACACACGCCATGGGTTGTGTCTGGCACCGCTCGACCCACTCTTGCTCTTCCCTACTCACGTCGGCCGGCCTCTCGGCAACGACTAAGGGTAGAACCTCAGAAGCGGGCATTGCAAAGTCGTTGCCGAGAAGAAGGTCGACGCCCTCCACTGGCAGTTTCTCCACAATCCCGACATCCAATTCACGTGCCACACCATCCACCTCCAACTCCAACTGCACCAGCGGGTATGACCGAGTTGCATTAATACCCTGCACCACCACCACCCGAGCCGCGTTTATAGGGTAGCCAGTCAAGTTTTTCATCAGAGTCTGGGAAGCACCTGTATCACGCAAGACCTCTACTCCATGCTTGCGCCCCGCCCACATCACGCAAGCCCGCCCTCTATGGTCGCAAAAAACATCCTGAGCAGGATTCGAGCCTCCCAGGTGCTTCTGCATTGGCTGTGCCTCAGCCTCTGACGAACTGCCCCGGGCAAACTCAGATGACTTCGGAGACACACCAATGTTGCAGGCCAAAGACACAGCTGCTGTAGGTGGTTTGCTAGGACAGACTCTTGCAAAGTGCCCCTTTTTATGACAATGATAACACTCCAACTCCCCTTTGGACTTCCCTTGGTACTGGGAAGGGCCCGGCCCCTTCTTAAATGGAACGGTGCTAGTCTTGTGGTCAGTCTTGGTATCATGGCTCTTGTACTTGTTTGCATAAGGTATATCACTAACTCGGGGGGGAGGGGCGTCACGCCCCTTGTTACCTGCCTCACTACGCTGGGCAGACCCGCACCCACGAATTAGTGATAGCCGGAGGTCAGCCATCTCAGCTGCCTCCTGTAGAGTTTTTGGTTGCTTTTCTTTAAGATTTAACGTCAGGTCGGCGCCCGTGCATTTGAAAAACTGCTCTAAAAGCACCAACTGTTTAATGTCGTCAAACGTAGTAGCTTTCTCCGACCTCAGCCAATTCCCAAAAGCATCGGACAGCTCCCGGGCATGCTCCAAAAAGGTGCTCTCCCGACCCTTGGTAACACCCCGGAACTTCAACCTGTACGTCTCTGGTTGTAGTTCGTATGCTCTCAGGACAGCCTCCTTGAGTTCCTCATAGATAATACAAGACTCTATAGGCAACGCATCGTAGGCTTTAACACCTTACGAGCGGCCTATGCGTTTATTTATGTGTACCGCACAGCGGGGTGTTTTTAGCCAAAATAGGGCTGTTTACGTGATCATTTTCATGCCTAAATAAGACCCAGAAACGTAAAACAAGTACCTATCCCTGAAAGGGCATAACAGAGCTTTCGAATGACACCATAACGATCCTTGTATGATGGATAGTTTTTCTTGCAATAACCGTGCAACGCGAGTGCAAAAAGCAGGTAATTCGGTACTTTCAGTACATAATTGAGTATGTAGCGAGTGAGAGAGGGAGGGAGCTGAGATTTGTGTCAGTAGTTCGCCGCGGTGGTCTGGAGCAGTCATACGCTCGCTAGTCTCCTGCCACCACTTGTCTCTCTCTCTCAGCCACATTACGTGCTGAAATTGCCACTCGAGTTATGTCGAGCGCCGCCACATAGTCCAGCTTTTTTTAACTCGACTTATGTTGCTCGCCGCTAATTAAGGGTTAAGACCCTTGCCTATTAATCTAGAGGATACAAGTGCTGCCCATTTATTCTCTGGCCACTGGTGTTCCTGGCACTTCTTCTCAAAGCGTGCGAAAAAATCTGTAACATCACTCTCATCAAACACCGGAACCAGTTTCAATAAGTGCGAGAGAGACTGCTCATGAACACGGTTACCAGCCCCAAGTCGCTGTCCCGTTGTCTCTACTCGCGACTTCTCTACGTCCATGTCGGCACAGTACCTAGTCGACTCTAAATCAGCTTGGATATTTGCTCACAAAGACACAGGGCTCTTCAACATTGGACTAGATAATGGCAAAATGCAACAACGGTAACACTAGATCCAACCCCTGCCTTAAACACTGGAAAACAAAACACCATTACCGCCCTGAGTCGTGCCTGGACAACAAGGTATCCTATGACTCGGTAACTGGTGCACACACACTAGGCTGACGCTTGATGAAACAGCCTATTTTCAAACAGTAAAAGATTACTCGATTAGGTTACACAAAGAAAAGATAGTTAACGTGATTAATTAACGTTACGGTAGATACTCAAATAACTGGCACTCCTGTATTAAAGAAAGTGCAATGCTAGTCCTGCAACATCAACTGGAAACTTCTGAAATAAGTCTGATGCTGGGAAGATGTTCGTAAAGAATCTTGAACAATTATAATGCAGAATACGGGTCACAATAAATACTAGGACATATAGTAATAATAGGCAGGCGAATAATAAAGGCTGCGCAAATGTAGTAATGCTCGACAACTAAAGAAATGCTTCGTGATACAACGCAACAGCCTACTAGGGTGGTGCAACTCAACAACAACCTCGGCTCAAAAGTGCAGTGAATAATAATGTTGCATACATATAATAATGGGGCTTATCTCTAACCAGTGTCTGCTCAGTTAATAAAGTCTAGCTGGGGTATCAAGGCAGGGCAACAATGGGCGAGCATGCGGCTCGTAGCCTAACGTTGTCCGAAGGTGGTATAATCACCCTCTCTCGCTCGCCTCCCACACAAGCACCATTTATATTATAGCGAATATAAAATATAAGGCGCGGTCACAGACCAAAACAAAGACCATTTCTAGACTGTCTGTGGCAACACGACACTAATAAAAGAAAGCAGATCATTCTAGGACAACTGTAGCCCATCCCCCCATCCTGGCGAGCGCTAGCGAGCTGCAATGCCCCACGCAACCATTCTGTCAACGCCGGGAGGTGTCACACAAGGAACAGATAGTTAACTTAATTAAATCACAAGAGTGATCTAATGCAAACAAGAAGAAGGTTTACTTAACGTTACTTTAATCAATAATATCTGTCACTCCTTTATGAAAGAAAGTGTTGTAAAGTTCTCAAGCACCGAACAAGGAATCTTCTGAATAATGTCGGATGCTACTAAGAAGAACGTATCGGAAATGGAACCACAAAATAGCAGGAGGCAGGACAATGCACGTGTAGGCTAAATACACAAAAAGGCTGGACATATAATGTTATTGGACACAAGAATATTATAAGCGGTGCAACTGTAATAATGCTCGCCACAAAAAAGTAGTACTCCTATTAACAAAACCGGTCTATGCTGGTTGTGTCTCTCTACAGCAACCTAGACCTCAAAATGCTTGTGTAAAAATAATGGGTATGCATAAAAGAGTATATGATCTAATCCAGCTAATGTCTACCCGGTTAATAAAGTCTAGCTGGGATGCGCAAAGTTACAGAATTCTGGTGGAGCAAGGCAGCTCCTAGCCTAGTGTGGACCTTGGGTCTGTGCGGCCTGATTACGTTAATATGAAGGGGTGCTCTATTGAGGATTCTCGATCACAAGTATCGAGTATCCTCCTGGCTACCCTCAAAAGTAAAAGCAAATAGAGTTAGAACAGTGTTGGGTGGATTAGGCAAGCAGCCCTCACGCACTACACAGTCTAAACTCCAAGGTACACAGACAAAAGATCCACCCAGGTAACCCACAGAATCCGTTGTTGTTGTTGTTGTTGTTCCCCAAGCTGCCTGGCCGAACAGCCCCGAGGCCCCGAGCAAGACCAAGGCCACAACCGAATGCCCCCACAGAACCCTCCCTGCCTACCACAATAAAGCCTGGGTGACCGAAGCCACTCCATGGCGGGGAGCTGAAGAGGGTGCGGAAACGCCCGGGAAACCAGAGCCCCACCCAGGGCCCTGTGCTCCTCAGCAATTATGAAGAGAAAGTCGAGGGGCAAAGGAAAAATGTGACGCTTTGGCTTCCAACCTTGGCAGATTGGGAGGTCAATCCACGGAAAAGACGCCGTCACTTGAGATCTAGGAAATACATAAGTAAAAGGAACAGTCGGAGTAAGCTATGGGTATGGCAGATATCGCTCAGTTCTCACTCTGATAGACCAGCCCATCACCACATGACTATAGAACCCAATCCTCTCAGCATCAGCTAGGAAAGGCCCTAGAAAGCCGCCTTTGGCGGGGGGATAGCTCCCCTATTTCAACCCCTTTCGGGGTTGGGCACCCGCCAGAATCCGTAGTGTCGTGTAGCTCAAAAGTAGCCTACACATTGAAAACACAACAGCAAGGTACCTGATCCCTAGTCTAGCATTATTTAACCCTGTAGAAACATTAGTGATTGATGGAGACAGTCTGAGCAATACAATCTCCCAAAAAGACAATGACTATCTTCAACCTTAATCTAGTACATAAGAAATGTGAGATCCAGCATATAATACAGTCTGGCCACCATTCAAGGTGTGGATGCAGAGAACCAGAGGGAATTGATATTAATAAAAGGTGAGGAAGTAGTGGAAATGATAGAGGCAGTAGGAGAGAAAGATTCTAAGACAAGAGTGTGGGACAGTTCAAGGGAGATGCTTAGAGTATGCTGTCTGGAAGGATCTGACAAGGATATATTCCCATGGTCCTCCTGGCTGGAGTCCCAGTTCGCAAGAATGGCACGAGGGCGCGCGACAGTCGCCCAGTAAGCAGCCGCGTAATAGGCAGTGTTAAGCAGGAGGCAACGAGTCCCGCGAGGCCTATGTAAGGGGGCCAGCCACGCGCCGCACTCACTACCAAGTCACACCACCTTGTCTCTCTCTCTCTCCCTCTCCCGCTCGCCTTCCCATCATTCAAGTACTTAACACAATACTTTCAATTGACTAAATAAAATAGAAAGGATTGTGACAGACGAAAATAAAGAACAGTTCTGAACTGTCTGCAACACAAACTTTCTCGAGAAGGAAAGTACACAATGATAGGTAGACTGTAGATATATTCTCTGCCCTAGCGAGTCCTAGCGAGTAAGCCATGCGGTTCTGGGGGAAGCGGTGAGCGTCACAAGGCTAGTAGATATACTCAATCAACTGGTAAGATCAATCAAGGATGGAATGTATGACAATATTTTAGTTCCAGGAAGACGCTGTGGACAATCAAAAACTCAACGGAAAGGAAAAGTTTTGGGCAGTTTCCCCCAAATTTGTTCCCCGGAAGCCTATTTTCTATAAGCTCCCTTGTGTATGGACTGGTTTTGAATATAAAATTATCGCTGGAAAGAGCAAATACAAAATGTAAAACAGATTTGGGGTACAGTCAAATATTGAGACACGAGGTGTATAAAGTTAAAACTTAGCACATAACCCCACACCCCCTCCTGGGGTGGGTTGGTTATAATTTTGGTTGTTCATGTGTTCATTATTTTTCTAGTTTCCTCCCTAGACCTCCACCAAACATTAAAAAAAACATCCATTAGATACTCCTTCTAGATTAATTTGTACATTTTTCGGTAGAAAAATGTCCCGGCCGAAGGCCGATTCTTCCAAAATTTCAGGCTCACTATCGTTCGCCGGGAAAAAAACCGACGCCTAAATAGCACGAAAGGTCTTAATATTGACAAAGACATGGGGCGAAAGGTCTTAAAACCGACAAACTAATGGGCCGAACGTCTTAAAATCTGAAAACCAATGGGGCTAAACATGAGGGAGAAAGGGGACCAGCAAAACGACTAATCTCCCCTTAATGCACTGGAGCGGCTAACTTGTAAGGAGTTTGAAACATTTGGTAACTATTTTTTTTTTTTTTTTTTTTCTTATTTTCTTTTTTCTTTTTCTCCAAAGATATATCTATATTTAAGATCGGTCCATAAAGAAGGAAGGAGGGAAGATTCCACATTTCACAGTTTTATGAATACAAGGGGAAACAAATCTGATTGGCTTCATTGTTGGATGTGTTGTTCCTAATATCGGTACACATAGCATGGGAATGCTTCAACATGATCCATAAACTTTGAAATCACAGAGGACTTTTAGTCCAGTCAAATTAGCTGATATTCCCCCCCCACCACTAATTGCAACAGAAACGAAACCTGTTGGGATTTGTTCAGTAGGGTACCCTTCATGATATACTAAAAGTCCCACAATTTTTTTTGAGTGGATCAATATTTTTTATCAGGGTTGAACTTTTGGATTTCTGGATTTTTTGGATTTTTGTTTTTTTGGATTTCATTTTTGGTGCATGTATGACATCAGTATAGGTAGTAATATTCATAACTACATGTATGTTTTCCGGATGTTGACGATGAAGGATAAGACAGTGGTGGAACGAAAGTCATTGATTGATTATGTATGTGTGGATGAACGAATGAAGAAATCTGTGATGGATGCTAGGGTGTATAGGGGTATTGGAGGGGGTCTGTCTGATCATTATGTAGTGGTAGCTAAGGTTAGGATACAAAAGAAGTGGGTGAGGAGACAAGAGGAGGGTGGAATGGTGAGGAGGGTGGAGAGGTTGCAGGAGGAGGAAATCAGGGAGGAGTACAGGAGAGCAGTGGAAAGACGACTAGGTGGGTTCGACCTGGAAGTTATGGAGGAAGTGGAGGAGATGAGCAAGGTGTTTAAGGATGAGATCTGTGCAGCATGTGAGGAGGTGTGTGGAGTGAGGAGAAGAGGAGGGGAGTGAAAGGTACAGCATGGTGGACAGAAGAGGTACGAATAGCTGTGGAAGAAAAGAAGAAAGCATATAGAGAGTGGTTGGGTAGCAGAGGGAATGAAGATTCCGAGAGACGAACGAGCGAGGTACGTGGAGAGTAAGAGGTGAAGAGAGTAGTGAAGGAAAGTAAGAGAAGAGTAGATGAGGAATTTGGAAGGAATCTGAGTGTAAAATGGAGGGAGAGTAAGAAACTGTTCTGGAAAGAAGTCAAGAAAGTTAGGGAAGGTAGCAAGGGAAACAGTAAGGGTGTGAAAGATAAGAATGGGAGAATGCTAGCCGAGAAACAAGAGAGAGTCGAAAGATGGAGGGAGTACTTCAGTGAGTTGCTAAATGAAAGGAATAAAGAGCCAGCAAACATAGCTGGATATGGTATGGGAGGAGAAGAAGAGAAGTAGTGGAGGAGGAGGTGGGGATCAGGAGGTCAGAAGTGTGGGAAGCCATGAAAAGAGTGAAGTTGGGGAAAACACCAGGAACAGATGGAGTGTGTGGGGAAATGTTGAGGTATGGTGGTGAGATAGTGATAGAATGGGTATGGAAAATGTGCAAACTAGCATGGGAGAAGGGGAGTGCACCCGATGACTGGAAGACTGGCATAATAGTCCCCCTATATAAGGGCAAAGGGGAAAGAGGAGTGTGTGGTAACCACCGAGGAATATGTCTTCTAAGCGTAGTAGGGAAGGTATACAGTAGGGTAGTGATTGAGAGAGTGAGAGTGAGAACGGAGAAATGGATAGGCGACGAGCAGGAGGTTTTAGGAAGGGAAGAGGATGTAGATCAGATTTTTACCCTGAATTGTGTTGTGGAGAAGTATCTGGAGAAGAAACAAAAGGTGTATGTTGCCTTTATGGACTTGGAGAAGGCCTATGACAGAGTGGATAGAGAAGGTTTGTGGAAAGTACTTAGAATATACGGAGTAGAGGGCAAGTTGCTGAAAGCAGTGAAGAGCATGTATGAGGGTGCAAAGGCGGCAGTACATGTGGAGAGTGAGCAGAGCGAGTTCTTTGACCTGAATGTTGGTTTGAAACAGGGGTGTGTGATGTCCCCGTGGTTGTTTACTGTATATATGGATGGAGTTATGAAAGAAATACTATCAAGAGCAGTGGATGTTGGTGTATCGCTGAAAAGGGAGGGAATTGAGTGGAAGCTACCTATACTGCTGTTTGCGGATGATACAGTTCTGATGAGTGATAATGAATGGGAGTTGCAGGGTCTGGTAAATGAGTTTGGAACAGTGTGCGAAAAACGGAATTTGAAGGTAAATACGGGGAAGAGCAAGGTTATGGTCTTCCAAAGGGGTGAAGTCACAGAGTGTGAGGTGAAGCTGAACGGTCAGGCTATGGAGATCGTCAACTCTTTTAACCCGTTGAGACCCAGCGTCGCACGTGTTGCGTCGGCAGTCTTTGATCACCAACTCCCAGCGACGCATCACGTGCGTCCGACATATAAAAAACACTTACGTGGCTCGTAAGGTAGGAAATGGCGGGAGAATAGGAGGGGGCGGTACCGTAGTGTTTGGGGGAGCCGGGCCAGTAGGTGTGAGCAGGCCGAGACAGCCGCGCGGCTGGTGGTGGTGGGCTTAGTGGGGATAGTTTACACCCCTAGTTTACCGCCACTTTGAACCTTCATTACTCCGGTCGTATGGGAGCTAGAGGCTTGAGATTTATGTGAGATACTCCTTAGGATGTATGCCGTACAATGCCATACTCAGTTTTTACCCTAGTGCTCCCGGGCGGGTGGTCATGCGGGGGAGACGAACTATTGAAACCCCCCCCCCCCCCGCCCCCCAAATGACCGAAATGAGATTTTTTTTATTTGTGTGTTCATTTCTCACCATTCTCTTCCATTTTGGCTCAACAAATTTTTTTGAAGCTCCCCCCCCCCCAACCCCCCACCGGCCCCCCCCCCAAAAAAAAATGTCAGAGGTGATTTTTTTTTGTTTTTTTTTCATTTCTCATCCTTGTCTTCCATTTTAGCAAACAAAAAAAATAAGTGAAAAAGGCTTGGGACTGGGGTGAACAAAATATTATAACTAGCCGGGGCTCAACGGGTTAAGTATCTGGGCAGTGTGTTGAGTAAAGATGGGACTATGGATGAAGAGGTGCGGGAGAGGGTACAACAGGGGAAGAGGGTTGTAGGAACGCTAAAAGCAGTAACAAGAAATAGGGTGGTCAGTATGGAAGTGAAGAAGTCCTTGCATGACAGTGTGGTAATCCCGACACTGACTTACGGAAGCGAAGCATGGACGTTGGTTGAGAGACTCAGACCAAGAGTGAGAGCAGTGGAAATGTATTACATAAGGGGTGCGTGCGGAGTTACATGGAGGGATAGACAGACTAATGAGGAAGTAAGAAGGAGGTGTGGTGTGGAGGTAGATGTGCTGGAAAGTGTGAAAAGGAACAACTTGAGATGGTTCGGCCATATGGAACGTATGGAAAGCGAGAGAATGACTAAGAGGGTGTATGAGAGCGAGGTGGAGGGACAGAGGGGGAGAGGTAGACCGAATATGAGGTGGAAGGATGGAGTGAGGAAGTACATGAACGAAGGTGGTGCTGGTTGGGGGGAGGGGCGTCGACTGACTGGGGACAGAGGTGCATGGGGGCGGTTCATTCGTGGCCACCCCTTCGGGGATCACGGCGTCAGGCAATAGATAGATAGATAGATGTTTTCCCATAATGCCTCCCTGTCTTGAATAAGTTTGAAACCTGCCGCCTTCCCGATCCCAAAAACCCTGGATGTGGTATCAGACCCCAAGAAAGCATGCACAAAGAGAATATGCCTGCAAACCTGGACCCCAAGCTTATGCTTAATCGAATTAACACCCATGCACCTGACTTCTGCTCCTTTCTTTGGTTCAGGTCGGAAGTGGATGTCATGTTTGTTTTCTCCTGCAAGGTGGATGAGGAGAACAAGTAGGTCTGTGTCGTCTCCAACTAACACAGTTTCTCTGTCCTCAGAGATTCTCACTGCAGTTTGGACAATAAGAGTATCTACATCCCCTCTGGCATGGATAACTTCACAGCCTTCTTTGGCCAGGGCATCTCCCAAAAGTTCAAGAAAGCGTTGCTTGTTCTCTTTGTTTGAGAGGAATTCCTTCTTTATTAACTGGAGTTTCGTGGACAGATGGAATGTCACCTTCCTACCCTCACACTCCACTCGACGCTGATGTGTGCTGTCTTTTGTTGAAGGTCCCGCCTCATAACCATCAAACACAACCACTGCCTGACCATAGTGTTTTGTAACATATCTGGTATAGTCCTGCAATATCTTGTCGTATGTTTCACCAAGTTGCCATGGAATGCGATGGAGAAGAGCACCTCCATCAAGGACGTATGTGATATTTTGACATGGTGGTGGGTTGTGTGGTACCTCGGACCAGATGGCATCAGCTAGTTGTGCCTTCACAGCTTTCAGGAGCTTTCCCTTCCCTTCGTACAAGGCAGGTGGTAGTTGCAGAGCTCATAGGTGAGGGCATTCGGAAGATCATTTGCCTGAGATCCTGCAATGATGAGTCGTTGAAACAGAAGAGGATCAATCTGTACTTCCTCATCACCTATCTTGACTGCAGACTTAGAGTCAAAAGTCACAGCTTGGGCTTTCCTTTTGAAACTGTACTTGACCACATGTTGTCGAACCATTTTATTAAGAATGTCATATCCGATCCTTTTTGCATCATCCACATTAACCTCGGAACCAGCCGAGATTCCGCTGACTATGTTGCGGAGGGATGAGTCTGCTTCGAATGGAGACCTCCAGTCAATGGAGGACAGCAATGTGCTACAGTCACTACTGTCCCTTGTTTGCCGAGCTTGTGATATGTCTTTATGCTGTTCACTTGTCTGGTATGTGATGGATGTCAGCTGTTGCATTGCCATGTTTACTTCTGAACAAACTGGCCTTGAAAGACACCAGACCAGTCTTTGGGTTTCCGTCATTCCCCTCCCTCTGGTGAGACTTCCACTCGTCTTCAGACTTCTCATAAGTGCCTGTTCGATCACCAGGTCTGGAGACAACCCTGCCCAGAAGCGGTCACTCCTCCTGACTACATGTAGTCCCTGGGTGAACTGTTGGTAGACATTGGGGTGTATGTCTTCCAGCTTTGTCATTTTCTGCAGATAGAGGTGCAATGACTTTGTGTACAAGTTATGGCCGGAGGCAGCTAAGTACGGAAGCATGGCTTGCATCGTCTCCAGATGGAGAGAGCAATCTCCGATTCGTTCTGATCGCATGAATGACCTCATGATGTCTATCATCTCCATGTATTGCAGCCACAGACGTGCAGTACGGTAGCTCGATTCCAACATGTCCTTGTGTGTCTCAAGTTTCTGTTGTAGATCCTGCAGGTACAAAGATGATTCTACATCACTGAGCGTGATTTCACCAGAGAGGAGATCATCATAGAGGTTCCCTATTGTCTCCAATTCCAGTGGCACATTGTCATTAGATAAAGACAACTTGATCCCCAACAGGCTGCTCAAGAGAAGTGTGTGAAGGACGGAATCTACAAGGAGATGACCACGAATGGCACGAGCAACTGCGTGTCCAGTGAGAATATGAGTAACAGTGTTCCCAGCGAAGATCACTTCCAAGATATCTTGAAGGCCTGTTCCTCTCATCAAGTGCCCAATGCTACCCAGAAAGCTCATTAGTGCGTGAAATCCCCCAAGTCTTAAAATAATCGGATGCAGATCACTGTCCTCTCCAGCACTATCCACAATTTGAGTTGCCTTGAACCATAACGGCTGGTCAAAAGTGAGCACTGGTGTTGCTCCATAGCGCTTGGCATGCTCTGCAACGAAGTGTAAAGTTGAGTTGACACACGTCATGTCACTCGGGTTCATATCAATCATGGGAAGGAACATGGTGGATGACTGTCCTGGGTGGTCTCCGTTGTTTACCATTTGCATGTATCCCGACCATGCTGGTCTTGGTAACCGGACTGACAGGGACGTTTTCCACAGGAGATCTACCTTGGGGCTTTCCGTGTGTTTGGGTTCCTCTGGTAGAGCTTCATACTTGATATTAGCAAGTTCATCACCAAGTGATATGAATTTCTTAATGCTGATGTGTCCTACAGCAGCGATCTCCTCTGCTGTCACAGACACATGTTTTACCACAGAGGTGACATCACATTTGGGTGTTACAACTGCCATAATACCCATTCCGTGGAATGTCCCAGAGCCGTCAAGAGTCCTAGTGTCATGATCCACGTTGTCGGCCACATATTGAACTGACTGCCCAGGGAGAGACTCTGGAATGTCCAATCCCTGGTTGACAGCTGCACTCCGTTCATATTTTTGCACCTCTGAATATGAACTATATACAGAATCCATGGGCATTCAGTGTGTCAATCAGAAATCTTGAGGCAAAATGCGAATACATTTGCACACCTAGACCTAATTGCAATGGTGCAGTCATAACTCTGGGGCGGGCAGCCTGCATTAATGGTTGAATATTAATATAGGCCTAAAGACAGACCTTATGGGAAAACATACATGTAGTTATGAATATTACTACCTATACTGATGTCATACATGCACCAAAAATGAAATCCAAAAAAAAAAAAAAAAAAAAAAAAAATCCGGAAATCCAAAAGTTCAACCCTAATAAAAATATTGATCCACTCAAAAGAATTTGTGGGACCTTTAGTATATCATGAAGGGTACCCTACTGAACAAATCCCAACAGGTTTCGTTTCTGTTGCAATTAGTGGTGGGTCCTGGTGTACATTGACTGGACTATTTCCCCTTTATCGCCTTATGTACCAGCGACGTAAATTTTACTATTTTCCGGCTACTATTGGACGATTTAATTCAGTTAAAAAAGGGACTCAAACATTTTGATCGACTGTCTCATTTAAAAAAATTACTACCACAGATCTTTCTTAAACAGTACACAATTTACTACCACAGATCTTTGTTAAACAGTACACAATTTACTACCACAGATCTTTGTTAAACAGTACACAATTTACTACCACAGATCTTTGTTAAACAGTACACAATTTACTACCACAGATCTTTGTTAAACAGTACACAATTTACTACCACAGATCTGTGTTAAACAGTACACAATTTACTACCACAGATCTTTCTTAAACAGTACAAAATCGTCTATATATAGCTGGAATAAAATCAAAACGACGTCGCCGGCACTGCAGTGGTTAACATGCTTCCAACTATATCAATTAACCCTTTTAACTCTCAAAGATCCTTCCTTAGCTGCATAACATCTTCTAAATATAGCTGGAATATAATCAAGAAGACGTCACCGGTACAGAGGGGGTTAAATCCTTCTAAAATATTAACTTTTTCCTGAATCATGCTTCCTGCCAGACATGACTAATATTCATTATGTAAACTTACCTTACTGTAACCATCTGAGTATTATATTAAGACAAGTTTTGGTAAAATTGTGAAAGATATTTACCCTGAAACGAATTTAAGATACATATTAACTAATACCTTCACCGCTGCGGTTCCTCTTCAAGTCTAAACATCCTCTCCCCTTCTCCCTTATGCCCAACATCATATATCAATTTACTTGCCCAGACTTTAAGGACCGGTACATAGGGGAAACCAAGTCGAATATCACCCTTATGTCTGTTGAGTATAAGGGTCGTTCAGCAACACCAAACCTTCCTCTTTCTTACCCTTCGAACTCCTCTATTTCCGTTTCTTCATATAATTTGGACCATCACTTTAAAAGCTATGATTTAGAGAAGTATCTAAATATATTAGATACACTTTAACCCTTTCTGTACCAAAGACGTATTTTTAATTGTATGCTTGCTGCATTTAGACGATTGTGTGCAATTTAAGAAGGAATGGAGATAGTCAAAAGAGTACAGTGAGATAGTTCGAAGCAGAGCCCCCCTCAACCCTGTCCTGTATCCCACAGCCTATAACGCAAGTCTTTATAAAAAAATTGACCCTACAACTGGTTATAAGCTTAGCCATTTGAAGTCGACCGCCAAGGCGGGACCGGGAAGTCACTCCGAGCGTAAAGTAAACAAAGCGACGTTACTTCCACGAACGCAACCGAGTTGTCTTTATATTTCGTCTCATATTATCATTATTAAAGTGTCCCCATTGCTTTTTTAGTGTTTCGTACACCAGAAAAGGGTGTAGCTTTGTGTTGGATGCGTGGAAACCGAAACAAATATGTATTAAATCGTTGGCGGTACCTGTCAAATAGGTGTCCAGTAACTAAAATCGTACCAAAGTTATATATATTTATATCCAACTTCATCAATAATTGTTGCTGTCTGTATTACGGTTCTAGATAGGTAGAGGTAGTTTGTTATATATTGTACCACTTTCTAATAAGTTTATAGATCCTCTTATTGTTACGTAACATAGATTATTAGGTATATTTCTTTGTAGGATTGTATGTGGAGCCTGAGGAAGGATGTGAGATACGTCCAAAAATTTGCCATAATAAAATATCAACATGTACACAGTGTTCACTCCTGTCCTACTCTTTTATTTACAAAATTAGATACCTTGGAGATGTACCTACCACTGATATAATGTATATATATATATATATATATATATGAGGTGCCCCGAGTCGAAAGGCATGTAAGTGCCATTTGAAAATCTTGATAAAATCTTTAGTAAATTGCGATTTACTCAATACATTAACAAATGGCACTTACATCCCTTTGGACTATGTATGTATATATATACGAGGCTCGCCCCGTCCAAAGGGACGTAAGTCCCATTTTTAATTTATTGAGTAAATTGCGATTTACTAAAGATTTTATCAAGATTTTCAAATGGCACTTACATGCCTTTCGACTCGGGGCGCCTCATATATATATATATATATATATATATATATATATTATTACGAGGGGAGGTTCGGGGAAAACAGAGGCTCTAACAGCCTAGCCCACAGCACTGTCCAAACGAAACGCCGTAGCAAAAAGACACCACGGCTGTAAGTCATGCACCCAACACTGCGCACCGTACTACACTAACCCTGCAACAAACACACTCTTAATATCTGACTCAAACACCAAGACATGCAGGATCTCTAGGAAAAGGGGTTATCTTCCTCTTTGTTCTATTAACCCGGGAACGGCGAGGGGGGGGGGGGTAATGAACTAACTCCCCATGGGCGAGCATATGGGCTCCATTCAGGCCTATAATAGTTATTTTACGATAAATATCGTTATTACCTATTCATATGAGCCTATTTTACCTTCACTATGAAGATAGTAACCTGTAACAACATTCAAACCAGTGAAAATATAATTTTTCTGGTCAAAATCGCGAATATAGATGAACCAGCCCATTCATGAATTTTGGAGAAAATTGAGACAACCCCTCCCTCCACGAGGCCTCAAGCCACACTGAGCCTACTCATACACACACTCGCTTTAACACCTTAAGAGCGCCCTATGCGGTTTATTTATATGTACCGCCCAGCGGGGTGTTTTTAGCCAAAATAGGGCTGTTTACGTGATCATTTTCATGCCTAAATAAGACCCAGAACGTAAAACAAGTATCTATCCCTGAAAGGGCATAAACAGAGCTTTCGAATGACACCATAACGATCCTTTTATGATGGCTAGTTTTCTTGCAATAACCGTGCAACGCGAGTGCAAAAAGCATGTAATTAGCCACTTTCCCGATACAATTCCTTATATAGCGAGTGAGAGAGGGAGGAGGGAGCTGGGATTCATGTCAGTATGTTCGCCGCGGTGGTCTGGAGCAGTCATACGCTCGCTACTCTCCTGCCACCACTTGTCTCTCTCTCTCAGCAACATTACGTGCTGAAATTGCCACTCGACCTATGTCGAGCGCCGCCACATAGTCCAGCTTTATTTAACTCGACTTATGTTGCTCGCCGCTAATTAAGGGTTAAACACAATTAGAGAGACACAAACCCGGAACGGATATAGGAGAAGAGGGGGAAAAAGCCGAGAAAGAACGATAAAATTAAGGGGGGATGGGCGTATATATATATATATATATATATATATATATATATATATACATATATATATATATATATATATATACTGCACGTTACCCCGTGGGTACCTCTATTGTGAACTCTTTATTAAGAAGATATGGCCGATCAGCACTCCCATGTTACAGAAGATTGGAAAGTCTTCATCTACGTTCCCGGAAGACTACCCTGGATCTAGAGTTTCTTCATGTTTGTCAGATGATGGGAAATGTTCCCGAAACTAGTCACCAATAAATATGATGAAGTGGAATATATTAGTCTTTATCCTGAGCTGGCTCTACACTGTATATATATATATATATATATATATATATATATATTTATAATTTTTCTAGTTTTCACCCTAGACCACCATCAAGCTTAAAAAATCACTCCCAAGACCCTCCTTCAAGATGTATTTGTACATTTTTCGATATAATAATATCCCGGCCGAAGGCCGGTTCTTCTTGAACTACAGGTTCGTTATCGCTCGCCAGGAAAAACTTGACACCTAGGCTAAATGGCATGAAGAGTCGTAATATTGACACAGAAATGGAACAAAAAGACTTAAAATCACCAAACTAATGGGCCGAATGTAATAAAATCTGAAAACTATGGGGGATAAACACGAGGAAGAAAGGGGGACCAGAAAAACTACCCATCTCCCTTTAAGCACAATTGGAGAGACACAAACTCGGAACTGATATAGGAGAAGAGGGGAAAAAAGAAAAAAGTCAGAAGAAAAACACGATAGGAATAATAGTAAAGGACGGCAAGCCACTGAGTTTAGGTTTCCCGAGCATTTAAAACAGATTTATGGTTGTATTGTATTTGTGTTGCCATTCTTTATCTCACTCTCACTCACTAACACACACACTCACTCTCACTCTCTCTCTCTCTCGCTCAATACTATTTAGATGAACGTAGCTGCACTTCAGAAACACTGGTACATGAACGCTACCAAATCATACAGTTTAATAATTTAATACAGACAGGAATTACATGGCTAGACTTACTTAAGGGGGATGACCTGCGTTTTCCTCTCTCTGGGTTTCATCAAATCGGCCCCATTCAGCCAACTGTTTTAAGACGTTTATCCCCATCCAGGTGTCGATTTATACCTGGCGAGCGATAGTGAACCACCATATATTGGAAAATAAGTTAGACTTAATTTTTCGATCGAAAAATGTCTGCGGCGAAGCCGTTTTCTCCACAAAATGGTGACTCGCTATCGCTCGCCAGGAAAAAAATCGACACCTGGATGAGGATAAAATTTCTTTAAGCAGTAGGCTGAATGGGGCCGAATGGATACAAGCCGGAGAAAGAGAGTAGAGGAGAAAAAAAGCAGGTGATCCCCCTTTAATTAAGCCTATTACTTCACTCCCCTACTCCAGTCTGTTCTTAGGATTGAGTGTAGCAAGGCACAGCGGTACAGTTTTGGACATATTAATCTACATATGACGTGTACCCAAAACACTGACTCAATCCTTCCCTCTGAGGGACATAATCTATTATGGCATTGATTAACCCCTTCTGTACCGGTGCTGTCCTTTTAACATTATGCTGGCTAATATTAGACGATTTCATTCATTTTTAAATGGACATTCCAGCAATTAACAGGCCTTGAACTATCTCACTTAACCCATTTCACTACCATACATCCTTCTTAATCCGCACACAATTGTCTAAATATAGCTAAAATAAAATATAAAAGACGTCACTGGTACAGAAAGAGTTAATAGTAGGTGTAACTTAATTATATTGTTGATAAACCTGAAGACTAACAAAATATTATGTGGCTTCAACTTAGAACACGTTAACCCTTAGAAGATATGATAAGCATTTAATTTCTGTGTTCTGGCTATTATTAGAAGATTTTATTAAGATTAGGAAGCGTATATAAATAGAAGAGGGTTAACTATGATAGTCTTTACTCTTATAAATCCCTTAGATCCTTCCTAAGTTGCATAGAATCGTCTAATGGTAACCAGAATAAACTGTCAAAATGCGTCATGATTCTCAAAGTAATAATAACTTTGGCCCAAGGCTGTTTTGGTACCAGGCCGCTTTGGTAGTTCTCTGTGGTCTGAGGTTGTGTTAACATGCGGTCGATTTGGTCCGTGGACGTCGGGCAAAACCCAAAAATATAAATAATCTAACTGTATTGGCCAAGTGACCATATTAGCTAATCAACAGTTAATCATTTGTATTATGTTATCCAATGAAGGTACCGACGAAGTTTCATGTAAATCAGTCAGTTAGTTTTTTTCTGAAATCCTATTGTAAACAGAGAGACAGGCAAACGAATCGTTCGATACATCTAATACGGGCAGCATGTTTTACCAAATGAATATAGAACAAGCTAAATGTTCGAAATTAATATCATAATGCCATTGCCTACACGAGACTGATCATCAATTAGGCTACTTCATCAATCATAGCCGTTCCATTAATCCATAATGTGTATAAAGCTCCCATTATCACAGGTAGTGTACCGGAGACACAGTCATTACAGGGTGGCTGCTGTTGGACTGTTTAGGTCATTTAGGAAGCAAATGTGGGGGTTATTATACGGTTGATTGTGTGTGATTATGTTCCTTTAATGGGGAGATTTTTCTGGTCCTCCGTCTTACTCATATTTAGCCCCAATAGTTTTCAGATCATAAGACGTTCTACCAATTACTTTGGCGATTTTAAGATCTTTCTCCCAATTTTGTCAATATAAAAACCTTTCGTGCCATTTTCCTGGCAAGCAATAGAAGGAAAGGGCCTTCGGCTGGGGCATTTTCTACCGACAAATTTATACATTTATCTTGAAAAGGGGTCTAGGGGGTGTTATTTTAAGCTTGATGGATGTCAAGTGAGGAAACTAAAAAAATAATGAATAAATAAATGTATAGACCAAGTGGAATGACTTTTGCTCTCCACAGCCCTCGGAGAGTGCTGAACGCATTACCAAGGTAATCCTCTCGGGCATGGAAGCATACATTCCATACTATCCAACTCTAGCTCATCCCAATCCTTCTGGCATCTAGCCAAAAACCTCTCCGACAATTTTTCTTCTTCGTCTTTCCCTCCTGTCTTCCATTCTGACAGAGCTGAGCTCTTCACTAACACTTTCGTTAAAAACTCCACTTTGGATGATTCCGGTGCTATTCCTCCCTCTCCAGCCCCTCTCTCCTACTTATGCCTAACATCATAATCTCTTCTAAGGATGTACTTTCCACCCTCTCTGGGCTTAATACTAAAAAGGTGTACCGGATGGTGTTTCTTCCGTTGTACTAAACAAATGTGCTTCCGTGCTGACTCCCTGCCTAGGCAATCTCTTCCATCTCTGTCTCTCCTCTAACGTCTTCCCTTCTTGCTGAAAGTTCACTCTCATTCAGCTTGTCCCAGAGAAGGGTGACCGCTCTCAACCCTCCAACTATCGTCCAATTGCTCTACTTTTTTGCATCTCTAAAGTTTTGAAACTATTATTACCTCAACATTTCTCAAGCATTTACCTTCCCATAACATACTCTCAGACTGCCAGTATGGCTTCCTTATTGGCCGCTCTACTGGTGATCTTTCTTATTTTACTAACTCTTGGTCATCCTCCATTCGGGACTTCCTATTATTCATCAACGACCTTCTTAGCTGCACCTCCAGCCCCCTTCACTCGTATACTGACGACTCTACATTACACTTTTCAACTAGCCTTACACAAGATCACTCACAGCAGATACTCCAAAACTCATGTAAGGAGGCCATAAAGCACCTATCTTCTGATCTCTCGACTATCTCTAATTGGGGCAAAGAAAACCTTGCTACTTTCAATGCTTCCAAAACTCAATTTCTCTATCTACCGCTATTACAATAATTAGTGTTCCTCAGGACTCTTTCAGTGTATACCACCCCCTCTTTGTAGAGCACGTAGCACCCGTCTTGTAACACAATCCCACCCCTACTCTGTGCAACTCTCCAACCCAAGATTGAAACGTTATTCTCAATCTTTCTTCTATTCAACAGCTGAATTATGTAACTCTCTCCCATAATCAGTCTTTCCCTCAACCTATGACTTAAATTGCTTCAATAGTATATTTTCGCGGTTTCTAGGTTCGAACTTAGGGGTTCGTTCTCCAAGTTTGGGTCCCTTACTGCAAAATTCCATTTTCGTTTCCAGTCCAGATCTACTGTAGTCTATGAGCCATAATAAACAACTTCGCTCTTTAGAACATTATGGGCGTATATTACCTTATGTTTGCGAGCTCTTTAACCCAAGAGTGAACCCATTCACATACTCACTAATCTCTGTATGACATTTTCTCAATTTGTCTATCCCTCCTTTGGCTTGAAATAATTTAACCTCGTAAATCAATGCATTTTGATAGACATATGTATTCATTTTAAATTACTTCTAAAGTATTTCCATACACAACACCAAGAGAGTGTAGTATATTGTGCAGTAATATACAGTAACTCTCATTCTTACCAGCACTTCATCTCCATAACAAAGGCTACTATAACACTGGGTTAAAAACACACATGTTGCTTCCATTCTTTCTCGCACACTCATATTATTCCTCTACACACACACACACACACACACACACACACACAACAAGGACCACACACCACACCAAGGATCTACTATACAACTGCACCAGCTTTCCAATATAGGGGCATTTGATCCGGTGTAATGGATCCGCATGGCTGGTAATTGCTCTCTCTCTCTCTCTCTCTCTCTCTCTCTCTCTCTCTCTCTCTCTCTCTCTCTCTCTCTCTCTCTACATGACAATAGGGTAATATATTTAGAGTATATAATGTTCGTTCACATGAGTGTGTATTATAGGTACTTTGGCTACTTCTGAATATTCTAGCCAATAGGTTAGCATGTGTTTGTTGTTTAATTGGCATGGTCTGGCTGGTGGAAGTACACATAGCTTTGGGCTTGTCCAAAAAATATATTCAGTTAGTTGTTAACCTATAAACAGCGACGTTCATCTTGGAGCGTTGTATCAGGTGATGGCAACGTTCCTGCTGGTATCTTACACTTCAAATAAATAATATATATTTTATACATAAATACAAAAAAAACGCATTAGTGCCAGGGAAACTAATGCAATATACAAATAGGTGGCATGTTTCTATACCACCACTTCCTCTCCTCCCCTTGTAGTTAGCCTACATGTTGCGAATCAAAGTAAAACAAACCCGAAAAAATTCTATAGTTATATCAGAAAGAAAAAAGTAGTTACTTAAACTGTTGGACAGTTAGTCGATGAAAATGGAGAATACACCAAAGACGAAGTACAAATGAGTAATGCCCTCAATACCTTCTTTGCATCAGTTTTTACAACAGAAGACCTTAGTGATATCCCTACACCATCGCCGATTCAGATTGATAATTCAGATGTTCTAAGCAATATCACCGTTACCGAGAGAGAAGTATTGAATTGTTTGGATAAACTCAAGGAAAATAAAATGCCTGGACCTGATGCAATCTCACCTAGAGTTCTAAAGGAAGCTAAGGATGAGTTCTCCAAACCACTGACATTGCTATTCAATAAATCCTTGCATTCTGGAACTATGCCTGATCAGTGGAAGCTAGCCAACGTAACACCGATATGCAAAAAAGGCAGCAAATCCCTACCCAGTAACTATCGTCCAATTAGCGTAACCTCAGTGGTATGTAAAATACTAGAAACACTCATAAGAGACAGACTCGTGAATCACTTGGAGGAAAATAACATACTTAAAGATACTCAACACGGCTTTCGTAAAAACATTCCTGTTTAACAAACCTCTTAGACTTCTTCCACGATATCCCCAACCTCTACGATGAGAGTAAAGCTGTAAATATTATATACCTTGATTTTCAAAAGGCCTTTGATAAAGTTCCCCACAAACGTTTACTGCTAAAACTAAAAGCGCATGGAATACAAGACGGTGTGTTGAAATGGATAAAAAATTGGCTCAGCGACAGAAAGCAAAGAGTAGTCATAAACTGTAAGGCATCTAAATGAACCAATGTAAGTAGCGGGGTACCCCAGGGATCGGTACTAGGACCAATCCTCTTTCTAATTTACATCAATGACATAGATGAGGGTCTCACCTGTACAATCTCTAAATTTGCTGACAATACAAAAATTGCAAATAGCATACTCTCAAAAGAACAAGTTGACGATATGCAACACAATCTAGATAAGTTGTCACGTTGGGCCCAAATTTGGCAAATGAGTTTCAATGCCGATAAATGTAAAGTACTACATATCAGATATCAAAATGAGAAAGCAAACTATTCGATGAATGGCACTTAGCTTAAGAATGTAAACAGAGAAACCGATCTGGAAGTAACAATATCGAGTAACCTAAAACCGAGTCAACAATGTTCAGAAGTTGTTAAGAAGGCAAACAAAATAATTGGCTTTATATGCAGGTCATTTGAGCATAAATCCAAAGAAGTTATCCTAACCCTTTACAATTCCTTAGTCCGCCCTCTTCTAGAATACTGCGTTCAATCCTGGTGCCCCTATTACCAAAAAGATATAGACAAGCTAGAACGAGTTCAACGTAGAGTTACCAAAATGATACCTAGCCTAAAGAACAAACCATACGAGGAGCGTCTTAGAGAATTAAATCTATTTCCTTTAACTCAGTGCAGATTAAGAGGCGACTTAATTAAAGTGTTCAAAATCATCAAAGGCATCGACAATATGAACTGTAGTAAGTGCTTCACTATCAACCAATCTAATTACACGCGGGGAAACGGTTGCAAAATTATTGGTAAATGTTTTAACTCACACGCATCTAAGAATTTCTTCTTCAATCGAGTTGTCAACTTGTGGAATGGGCTACCCCGAGATGTTATAGACTGCAGCACCATTGATTCATTTAAACTTCGCCTAGACAAATATCTCGCATCAAACCCGCGGCTGACTGCGTTTGTAAATGAATCACTTTATTTTATACCCCCCTCACCCATCTGTCCCCTACTAACTTCCTAATCCTGCCACGGATATTAGTTCCAGGGCAGTAGTTCCCTTTCCAATGTTCCCTTACCCACTCTAAACCACTGTTTGGACACTTGATCCTCAGTGTTTTGGAGGACAAGCAGCCTAGAAGGGTCACTAGACCTGTTGTTGTTTGATTTCCTTTGTACCCCTTTGTACTCCTTCCATGTGTCTTACCCCCTCTCTCCCTCTTCTCTCCCACCATTCTCCCTCCTCCTTTTTTCTACATCTTCCTCCCTCACTTTCTATACATCCTCTCTCCCCCTCAAATACTTTAATCCCTTTCCTCTATTCCCCCCTCCCTCGTCCGTCCACGTATCCAACATGTGTGAAACCTATTCAGTGCGGTCAGAGCCTCGGACGTGAGAGGAGGTATGTCGCGCCATTGCCCACCTTTCCATCACACTCCATAAACTGTTTTTTCACTGGATATTTGCTCTTTGCACCTATTATCTGGTTCTGCAATGTTAACATGTCTCTTATAGAAGATTTATATGTGCATATGGTGCAATAATATTGCATTATATGGTAGATACATCAACATTTTTCCAAATCGAATACAAAATATTTTGCACTGGTGGTACTATAATAATCATGTCTATCGCATTTTCTGGGTTAATATTTGACTCTGTTCTTGATTTCCTTAATGTTCCTCTCTCAGGCTCAGTGATAAGTTATTAACTTACTGTACATTGCCTACTTCTTACTCTGACCATCATTTCAGGCCGGCCACGGGATCGAAAATCTATATTATCGCCCTATTTTAACCACCAATACTCGTCTCTACTGCAATGGTATTATTTATCTAAAGTAAGGTAAGAGGAAACCCATATTATAACATAACCTAAAAAATAGAACAAAACGTCGAATTATCAGAATGAAAATTGATCCTGAATGAAATATTTCATTATTCTTCAGACTTCAATTAGTCATATAATCGTATTATCATTGACTACTAGATTGCTTTATGAAATATACCTAAGTAACACTAGCCACCACCAAGGACGTTAACTGGTCACTTCTAGAAAGTGTAATATACATTTCACCTTCTTACAAGCACTTCCTCTCAATAACACATGCTGCTCAAACACTCTAGATAAAATGCACACATACTGCTTCTATTCTTCCTCACACTTACATATTACTTCTACTAACATTCCTACACACACATACACATACACACACCAACACACATACACACGATACTCTACTGGCTAAAATATCCACAAGCAGTTAAAGTACCTATACTAAAGACTCACTTGACTATACATTATACGCTATACTAAAATATATATTCCTCTAGTTTTATTCAGGGAGAGAGAAAGAAAGAGGGCACAATTACCAGCATTGCAGTTCCATTACACCGGCTCAAATACTGCTGATGGTAAGCTGGTTGTAGGCGTGTAGCAGATCCTTGGTCTGATGTGTGGTCCTTACTGCCCATAATACTGTGTGTGTGTATGTTTGGGGGGTGTATTTGTGTTAGTGTGTGTGTGTGTATGTATGTGTGTGTGTGTGTCTGTGTGTGTGTGTTTATGTGTGTGTGTTTGTGCGTGTGTGTGTTTTTGTATGTGTGTGTGTGTTTGGGGTGTGTATTTGTGTTGGTGTGTGTGTTTGTGCGTGTGTGTGTTTTTGCATGTGTGTGTGTGTGTGTGTAGGAATGTTTGTAGGAGTAATATGTATGTGTGACGAATAATAGAAGCAGCAGGTGTGTTTTCAATCCAGAGAACTTTAGTATCATGTGTTATTGAGAGGAAGTGATTGTAATAATGTGAACTGTATATTACTGTATAATATTACGCTTTCCTGAAACATACGCCAATAAATGTCTTACACTTGTTGTTGTTGCAGGTGTTATTGTTGAGGTCTGAATCAGCAAAGATCTCTAAGGGATTAATGCATTAAGTACAAGCGACGTCCGTTATATTTTATTCTAGCTATATATAGACGATTTGGTGCAGCTTAGGAAGGATCTGTGGTAGTTAAAAGGGCTACTGAGATAGTTTGAATTCTTATAAATACTAGAGATCCTTCCTCATCTAAATAGAATCAATTAGTACTAGCCAGGATATAATAAATATGATGTCGACGGTACAGAGGGGGTTAAGACAGTTCTGAAAGAGCAAAGGCATATTAGGTTAGTCGAATATATATTTTGACATGAAACAATCCGACCACTTGGACACATTTGACTGCTCAGACACATTTTCACCAAAGTGACATAATACCTATTTTGCAAAGTAATTTTAACCCTCTTTCCATTGATTGAGCACGAATATCTGCTACACATTCTATTATGTGAATGATTCATACTGACAGGTAGATGGATTGGGTGGTGGAAAACACAGGAAAGAACTTTGATTCGATAGTCTTTCTGAAGATGGGTTATCTATATCCCGAAACGTTAGAGAATAAAGAATCAGATCTCTTTCCTGTGTTTTCACCCACCCAATCCATCCACATTGCAATATAAATGTGTTGGACATAAAAGACAACACAAGCCTCTATGTTGGTAAGCCTAGAATCACCTCCTGTCTCTCAATATTTCGTGCATAAGTCATAATTTGCGGGATGCATCTCTCCGCGTTGCACGGGACATGCCCTTAACATCTTCACCAACATTACGTTATTTTCATCATATGCTGATTACCATTAGACGATTTTCTTTAGTATGTACTCTACCTCTACGACTAAAATGGGTATATACCATATCAATAAACCCTCTTAGTAACATAGGTCCTTCTTAAACTGTATACAATAATATAATTTTAGCCAGAATCAAAAGTAGAATGGCGTCATGGTGCTGAAGGGGATAATGCATGAAGATTGGAACCGTCTTAATGGGAGATGGGCCGTTTTGGTATTCTATTAATTAATATATTCCTTTATTTCTTAGTTTTCTCGCTAGACCTCCATCAAGCTCAGAAAAACACCCCAAAGACCCCCATTAATGATAAATGCTTGCGTTTTTCGGTAGAAGAATGTCCAGGCCGAAGGCCAGCTCCTTTTAAAATGTCAGGCTCGCTGTCGCTCGCCAGGAAAAAATCGACACCTACATGGCTCGAAAGGTCTTAAACTTGACAACGAAATGCGGCGAAAGTTATTAAAATCGTCAAATTAATGGGCCGAATGTCTTATAATCTCAACACAAATGGAGCTTAGTACGAGGGAGAAAGAGGACCAGAAAAACGACCCATCTCCCCTTAAAGCAGCTTTCCTACAGCACAAGTTGTATCTCTATGATATTTAGGCCTATCCCCATACATTATTAACCCCTTCTGTACCAGCGACGTATTATTCTAGCTATATTAAGACGATTTTGTGCAGCTTAGGAAGGATCTGTGGTAGTAAAAGGTAAATTTAGATAGTTTGAAGCCAGTGAATTGGTGGAGGACCTTCTTAAACTGAATAGAATCGTTTATTATTAGCCAATATAATATGAAAAGGACACAACGGGTACTGAACGGGTTAAGGGGACAGTGGTTATTTTGGGGGTCTATTTATTTATATATTCCTTTATTTTTGTGTGTTCCTCCCTAGACCTCCATCAAACATCTGATCCCCATTCGAGATTAATGTGTGCATTTTTCGGTAGAACAATGTGACGGCCGAAGGTCGGTTCCTCCAAAATTACAGTCTCGCTATCGCTCGCCTGGAAAAACCGACACCTATAGAGCACGAAAGGTTTTGATATTGACAACGAAATGGGGTGAATGGTCTTAAAATCAACAAACTAATGGGGCAAACGTTTCAAAATCTAAAACTAATGGGGGATAAGCATGAGGAAAAAAGGTGACCAGAAAAACGGTCCATCTCCTCTGTGTACACTTGGCTTCTAGTCCACTACACTACCTAACAATACACATATCCTATATATGGTACTACGGTATATTACAGTCAGTGCATTAATAATTTAGTTGTGTAAACGAATTTCATATACAAATTTAAGGACATTTATATGGCATGGGTACTAAAAACGACATGAGAATATGTGGGCAGCTATTTTTATATAAGATATATTGGAGACGAACAACCATACAGGACCGACAGGACTGGGTCATGCCACTGTGTGAGGCCCGGGCAGGAGTGGTGTATCCGTAGTCTTTCCACAGTAGGGTAAAACAAACAAACTTTATTTGTATGTAACATGTGTGATGCACATAAATAAAAGGGGATGTGTCGGATAGTTGAAAGCCACAGTTGCTCGCGCGTTTGGGGCTAGCAACACGTATTATGAAAAACATGTATCCTCCTTCATTCACTGTCCCCCCCACCTTCACTCACTCAACCCCACAATTTGCCAGAGGATAACAGGTTTTTCACAATACGTAGACGGAGGTCTTTTCACCATATTGGTATGCTCAGTTTAACCCCTTCTGTACCGGCGACGATCAGCGCTAATGTATGTGGAAACCTTTTCACATAATTATAAGATATGTTAAATGTTTTGTTTCAGTAGCGCAGTTCAAGAAGAGAGTAGACATTATTATGTACTACACTCTAGAATGCTATGGCATAAGTATAATGCACTACACAATCTTACTCCTTCCACTTACCAGATCTCCTCGGAATGGACTGCAAGGTCTATGAGATACGAACTATTCCTTGTAACTCTCTCAGACACGGCTGACTCAGAGTATTCAACATTACCATGTATACGAGGCACATTATGCACCCTGGCAAACTGTAATTGTGAGACCAAATTATATATGACCTCAGTTTAAATGGTGTGGTTACTATGAATTATTAAGGTGACTTAGAATAAAGTGTGTATAATAAGTCATATGTACAATATCGTGTTAGTATTACTAAAATCGGAGGAGAGAGAGAGAGAGAGAGAGAGAGAGAGAGAGAGAGAGAGAGAGAGAGAGAGAGAGAGAGAGAGAGAGAGAGCAAGAGAGAAGTTGAGCTGATAAAACAGAAATAAAATAATTTTAAAAGGTCAGCAATGATACTAGAATTACTGCAGAGCAGACAATCAAATTGTGAAATTACAGAGAGGTAATTTTATGTGTGTGCGTGTGTGTGCGTGAGTATGTGTGTGCTAACAGTGCATACGAACCAAGATACATTTCTGTTAAACAGTCGAGGGAATAAGATTTTCCCAGAATTTCCTAGAATATATATATATATATATATACTGTATATATATATATATATATATATATATATATATATATATATATATATATATATATATATATAGCAGAAACAATATGGCAAAACAACAAAAAAGAACGTCATATTATCGATATATTTTAATATGGTATTTTTCACCATATTTCGGACGAAAGGTTGATCTTCAGGTATAGCATATGATTCTATAATAATGGAAATCTAATATAAGTTACTGAATAAAAGAGGATCCTATTTCCAAGCCATAACATTGTATTACATATAAATCTACTATAATTTATACATGTAAACGAGAAATAATTAGACTAAGGTAGCAAAAAAACAATTGGTCCAATTTAATTAGTTTTTGGATATTGTTACGACCGGGACTACGAATAAAACAAGGGCACTCAATGATTGGACTAGTAATAGGGCACTATGCAACAACGGTACGCTAGATCCAAACCCTCGAACTTATATGCCGGCGAACAAAACACCTATACCCTCCAGGGTTAATCTGCGATAGCGGGGTATCCTTAACTGGGCATAAATGTACTCTACTTCAGGCTAACCTGCACTGGTATAGCCTGATAACAAACACGATGCAAGTTACGTTAAAATGCATAAAAAGGAATCTATGGAAAGATCAATTAAATCACTGCAAGATTTAATACAATAAAAAGATGCTTCAATACAGTTACTCTAAACAACAATAAACTCTTCACTCCTATCTGAAAGAAAGTGAAGTATAGTCCTACAGCATAGACCGGGAAACTTCTGAAGAAAGTCTGATGCTCATAAGATGCTCGTGTCTTAAATTATATAAAGGCAGGAGGCAGGACACCACACGTGTAGACTGAATACACTAAAAGATAGGACATATAATGTTAACTGACACGGGAATACTATAAATGCGCAACGGCAGCAATGCTCGACACTAAAAGAAGTACTTCCTCATCAACGAAACAGTCTGCTATGGTTGTGCAGCTCAGCAACAACCTAGACTAATAAATGCTGTGAATAATAATGCGCACATATCAAAGAGCTTATATTAAATACTAACAAGTGTCTACTCGATTAATAATGTCTAGCTGGGATACTCTAGGTAAGGAACTGGGGTTGAGCAAGACAGGCTCGTAGCCTAGCGATGTCCTTAAGACTGCATCCTTTAAGTTACGTTAATTGACTATAGGGCTCTCTCGATAAATCCAGATCACAAGTATCTGGTTCTATCCTGGCGACCCTCTAAAGACAAGCAAAGAGGCAGCAAAGTGTGGAACTGGTACAGGCCAAAACCCTCAGTCAACACAATGCTGCACTCGCAAAGGACGCAACCGAAAAGACAATTCAGGCTACCACAGGACCGGTCGAAGTCGTGTAGGTATAAGCAAACCGTACACACATCGGAGACAACGACTACAGTTACCTTATCCCAGTCTAGCATTAAATAAAAGAGCAGAAACACTAAATCAATAATGGAGACACACAAAGTTCTTAACCTATACGAACTAAGAACCCTCAAACCTATTCTAAGTACATGTAAATATCTCTGAGGACGGCGCATGCAATACAATGGGCCGGCTATGAAAACCGTATGCAGAACCCAAGGGGAGTGTTGTGCAGTTAATAAAGGTTAGAGTATGGAAAGAGAAAATCGAGTGAGAGAAACAGTGATAAAGGTGGTGATCGGGAGAGAGTATGCAAAGGGATGTTAGAAGCACGCGCGCCAAGCCTGTCCTGACGAGGACAGCTCCTGGGAGGAGGTAAGTTACACAGGAGACCGCAAAGGCGCGATGGTCGGCCAATCACGGGCCGAGACGTCACAAGACAGCAGGCGTCATATGACAGAGCCAGACACGCCGTCCAATGGCGAGCGAGAGGCAGGAATGCACCCGTACATACAGACACTTACTACCTCCTCGCTCTGAAAGTCTTTCTCATTCATACGCTGGTAGTATTATCACTACTGTTGATATAAAATATAACCCGTTGTCACAGACGAAAACAAAGACCACCACTGGACTGTCTGTGACAATGCGATTACTAGGAAAGAAAGAACAACATTCTCTGATAACTGTAGCCCATTTCGATGTCCCTGGCGAGCGCTAGTGGCCAACAAGAGGCGATTCTGCCAACGCTGGTAGACGTCACAATATGTTGTTTCTAGAAGTGGTATCTATCACCTGTATAAAAATGAAAATGATCGGACCATTATGAAAAACATGGCGGACGCTCCCCCTATGGCATATACTGTATATATATATATATATATATATATATTTATTATCGTTAGATTTTATTTCCAGTATGCCATTAATTGTGCTATGAACATTTGTAGCGGATTCTTGACATCAATCTAAATTGCAGCTGAACAATTCGTGTGACACTGATTTTAGGAACTAGGATCCGACTCAGTGCCGTTAGCAAGTGAAAAATGGCAGCCGTAATAAAAGAACCATTTCTGAGGATCGGTAGAGAAATCTCTTGGGGAATTGAAAACCATTGGTGGGTCGCTTTGAAAAGTGGAGTTGGTGCAACACTGTTCATAAGTTCTGGAATAATGAGTTTTTGGAGCCGTGGTTTCTTCTTATGGTCGTCGTGGAGGCATTTTTTGTTTTTTTTTCTATGTGAGTGAGGGAGACAAAAGGCAGAACTGCCTGTAGCGAGTGCCTCCCCTAGAGTTGCAAGAGTGACAGGGCCAAAATCAAGGGACGTTCGAGCCAAAATGCCTGGACACACGGAATTTGAAGCCATTTAAGTCATAGGAAGAGGGAAAGACTGATGCTGGGAGAGAGTTCCAGAGCTCATCTGTTGAATAGAAGAAAGACTGAGAATAACATTTCACTCTTGGGTTGGAGAGTTGCACAGAGTAGGGGTGGGATTGTATTGCAAGACGGGTGCTATGAGTTCTACGAAGAGGGGGTGGTAAACACTGAGAGAGTTCTGAGGAACACTGATTATTGTAATAGCGGTAGAATAGTACACAGGAGTACAAAGCAAGAGAAGAGTAGATGAGGAATTTGGAAGGAATCTGAGTGTAAAATGGAGGGAGAGTAAGAAACTGTTCGGGAAAGAAGTCAAGAAAGTTAGGGAAGGTAGCAAGGGAAACAGTAAGGGTGTGAAAGATAAGAATGGGAGAATGCTAGCCGAGAAGCAAGAGAGAGTCGAAAGATGGAGGGAGTACTTCAGTGAGTTGCTAAATGAAAGGAATGAAGAGCCAGCAAACATAGCTGGATATGGTATGGGAGGGAGAAGAAGAGAAGTAGTGGAGGAGGAGGTGGGGATCAGGAGGTCAGAAGTGTGGGAAGCCATGAAAAGAGTGAAGTTGGGGAAAGCACCAGGAACAGATGGAGTGTGTGGGGAAATGTTGAGGTATGGTGGTGAGATAGTGATAGAATGGGTATGGAAAATGTGCAAACTAGCATGGGAGAAGGGCAGTGCACCCGATGACTGGAAGACTGGCATAATAGTCCCCCTATATAAGGGCAAAGGGGAAAGAGGAGTGTGTGGTAACCACCGAGGAATATGTCTTCTAAGCGTAGTAGGGAAGGTATACAGTAGGGTAGTGATTGAGAGAGTGAGAGTGAGAACGGAGAAATGGATAGGCGACGAGCAGGGAGGTTTTAGGAAGGGAAGAGGATGTGTAGATCAGATTTTTACCCTGAATTGTGTTGTGGAGAAGTATCTGGAGAAGAAACAAAAGGTGTATGTTGCCTTTATGGACTTGGAGAAGGCCTATGACAGAGTGGATAGAGAAGGTTTGTGGAAAGTACTTAGAATATACGGAGTAGAGGGCAAGTTGCTGAAAGCAGTGAAGAGCATGTATGAGGGTGCAAAGGCGGCAGTACGTGTGGAGAGTGAGCAGAGCGAGTTCTTTGACCTGAATGTTGGTTTGAAACAGGGGTGTGTGATGTCCCCGTGGTTGTTTACTGTATATATGGATGGAGTTATGAAAGAAATACTATCAAGAGCAGTGGATGTTGGTGTATCGCTGAAAAGGGAGGGAATTGAGTGGAAGCTACCTATACTGCTGTTTGCGGATGATACAGTTCTGATGAGTGATAATGAATGGGAGTTGCAGGGTCTGGTAAATGAATTTGGAACAGTGTGCGAAAAACAGAATTTGAAGGTAAATACGGGGAAGAGCAAGGTTATGGTCTTCGAAAGGGGTGAAGTCACAGAGTGTGAGGTGAAGCTGAACGGTCAGGCTATGGAGATCGTCAACTCTTTTAAGTATCTGGGCAGTGTGTTGAGTAAAGATGGGACTATGGATGAAGAGGTGCGGGAGAGGGTACAACAGGGGAAGAGGGTTGTAGGAACGCTAAAAGCAGTAACAAGAAATAGGGTGGTCAGTATGGAAGTGAAGAAGTCCTTGCATGACAGTGTGGTAATCCCGACACTGACTTACGGAAGCGAAGCATGGACGTTGGTTGAGAGACTCAGACCAAGAGTGAGAGCAGTGGAAATGAATTACTTAAGGAGTGCGTGCGGAGTTACATGGAGGGATAGACAGACTAATGAGGAAGTAAGAAGGAGGTGTGGTGTGGAGGTAGATGTGCTGGAAAGTGTGAAAAGGAACAACTTGAGATGGTTCGGCCATATGGAACGTATGGAAAGTGAGAGAATGACTAAGAGGGTGTACGAGAGCGAGGTGGAGGGACAGAGGGGGAGAGGTAGACCGAATATGAGGTGGAAGGATGGAGTGAGGAACTACATGAACGAAGGCGGTGCTGGTTGGGGGGAGGGGCGTCGACTGACTGGGGACAGAGGTGCATGGGGGCGGTTCGTTCGTGGCCACCCCTTCGGGGATCGCGGCGTCAGGCAATAGATAGATAGATAGATAGTACAAAGCAAATCAAGCAACAACATATCTAGTGTAAAGTCAGTGAAAATAGGCTATCCTAAACAGACCTCTGATGCGGAAATACTCTGAGCCGAACAGGCCAAGTGGGATATCTCTATTGGTCTAACTGGTAAGGTGTCTGCCTCACACCCAAGGGTCGAGAGTTCGTGCCCCCACCAGGGCATGATATTTTCGTGAGGCTATTCCCGCATCTAACGAAGTTTAGGTGTGCTGGTAAAATTGTTCAGATGGTTGAGAGTAAGATCGGAGCTCCATAAATCCTCTTTCGGGTATGGTGTAAACACCGATCCCCACAGGGCAAGGAAGAGGATAGGAGAGAGCAGGGAGTGTTGTGAGACTCGATTGGGTTGGGTTGTGGAGTTGCCAGCCGCCCAAGCGAGTTGCCAACTGGGCAGTTTGTAGGTGCGTGTAGCATCGCTCAGCGAAGTTGACTCACCATTCCCGTTCATCTCTCTGACGGACTCTCGGTCGATTCGGCTCAAGCTTGTTCCTCTCTGTTCGTTCCTTTCTGTTCGGAGCTTTCGCTTCCCGGAAGGTGAAGTAGTGTAAAGTCAGTGAAAATAGGCTATCCTAAACAGACCTCTGATGCGGAAATACCCTGAGCCGAACAGGCCAAGTGGGATATCTCTATTGGTCTAACTGGTAAGGTGTCTGCCTCACACCCAAGGGTCGAGAGCTCGTGCCCCCACCAGGGCATGATATTTTCGTGAGGCTATTCCCGCATCTAACGAAGTTTAGGTGTGCTGGTAAAATTGTTCAGATGGTTGAGAGTAAGATCAGAGCTCCATAAATCCTCTTTCGGGTATGGTGTAAAAACCGATCCCCACATAGTGACCCGTCTAGGCTGCTTGTCCTCTAAAACACTGAGGATCAAGTGTCCGAACAGTGGTTTAGAGTGGGTAAGGGGAAACTGGGAAGGGAACTACTGCCCTGGAACTAATGTCCGTGGCAGGATTAGGAAGTTAGTAGGGGACAGATGGGTTAGTAACATAACACAGTTATAAGTGATCTTTCGTATATCTGAGAGAGAGAGACTGCAGAGAATTGGTGAGTGGATGTGAGTTAATAAGACAGAAGGATTTCTTTTCTACTTTGTCTAGAAGTGCTGTATCATGTAATACGAGAGTGTAAGACAATTAATGTGCTAAGGTACATCTCTGTGACGTCACTAGGTATACGACAGTCTAACGGTCGTTCCCACGGTAGGGCGTAGGACGATTAGATCGTCTATTATAAGATTGTAAGTAAGTTAAGATTATAAAAGGCTAATATGCTATTAAGCAATATTGACATGGTCTTATGTAGTATATATGAATTTATCGTATGTATTGATTTAATTTATCGTACTGAGCAACATAGATACGGTATGATTATTTGGGCGCCTGGCGTATGCCAAGGCAGCAAGGTGAAGGGCTGGAGGAAGCTCAGGGCCTTCACGAACACCACCCAGTTAACATCTAATTTCCGCCTTCAGTTGATCGTGCTTCTGTGCCTCTAATCACATTAAACTGCCAGCAATATACACACATCTACACATTCACGACGCTCTCATCAACGCAATGGCAGACAGCTAAGCATATTATTCATGTCCATTCTCATATAACCATATTTTATTTTCCCTGATTTGTGCTTTCGAGCCGGTCTCTGGGTTTCCCCGTCTTCCGCCATATTGGATAAACGTTTTCCTTTGTCTAATTGCCACATGGAACTATTGGTGAGTTAATTCCTGGAATATTATTAACCTTTATAACCTTACCTTATATATAAGTAATTGTGTGTGACCTTTGGATATAAATTAGCTTGTTTCAGATTGAATTCAATTTAGATTTGGAGTAATTTAATTTAGATTAATTTTGTTTGAATAATTATAGCTTAGAGATATTTAACTTCCACTGATATTATACCACATTGGTGCCCAGACCCGGGAATTAGCTACCGATAGGGGATTTTTTAAAGGCAATGAGCAAGGATTAGCCCAGGGATGCAGGAGCAAGGACCCAGGAGGAGTAGGGCTTGGGTTTGATCCAGTAACTCCGGCGCCAATACCACAGAGGATAGCGGTCGTGGGGCATTCATATGCCAACAGATTAAGAGCGGCTGATCAGGGACCTGTTGGGTATAGGGCATCAGAGGGGGACCGATATTCCGAGCGCTCCTACTTTTGGGTGCCTGGGGCCACCATCGATACCCTGAGAGCCTCCCCACAGTGGGGGCAGGTAGTGCAGTTTAGGCCCCTCATGATCTTTTTGTTTATTGGCGGCAATGATATACGCCCTGGTACAGTACCCCGAGAATTAGCCAACGGAATTCAGCAGGTGGCGTTAGATCTGAAAAAGGATACCGGGGGGAGCTGCAAAATTGTGGCTATCGAGAGCCGGACCAGGGTCCGAGGTTTCACTGCGGAGGAGTATCACGCTATCCGGAACGCTGTTAACCGCACCCTGAGGTGTTGGCTATCGGAGACGCGGCACCGCTTTGTATGTCACTCTAAATGTCCGGGATCTTGATCTGGACGGCGTCCACCTAGACTTGGACACCAACCAAGAGCTCTACAACGAAATCGTAGGGTTGACAAAGCATTGGTTGGAGAGGGACGCCGGGGTAGTATCGTTGCGCCTGCCAAAGTCCTGCATCCCACTCATCATCTTCCCCCAATAATTCTCTTTTTCATTTCAGACTTCCTGTGACACATGACCTGACCTAACATTTTTCTTGTTCAATATGACCCTTTAGTGTGGGGTATTGCTATTTGGTGTGCTATTTTTTCTCCATAACATAGAAGTCTGCCGGTCGGCGTCTCTTAACTAGGCAACTGTTTTGCCGTTGTAATTGTAACATTTTAGGTAAATAGCCTACAGGCTTGCATACAAAATGAGTAAACAGGAAGAGACACTGTCTATGGGGTGCTATGCAAAGCCCCTAAAAATCAGAGGGCGGGACTTTGGGGAGTATTAAATAGGTTAATTATTGATGTCAACACTTTCATCACTACTGCTGACCTCGAGGAATTAGAGGCTAGGTTAGACAATGTCCAGGCTACCCACGGTCGTATTGTTGCTCCAAGTGAGGTGATTGTGGCAAGCATGACAGAGGAGGAAGAGATAGTTGCAGAGTGTGATAATCGCACCCTCTATCTGTCTTTAAAGCGAAGCACCTATTACAGCGCGCTGTCGAGAACAAGAAGGGAGGCGAGAACGAAGCCCATAGAAGGGTTGACCCGAAACACACTGTGCACCTCCCAAAGCTCAATCTTCCTACATTTGGGGGAAATTTGACTGAGTGGTTAGCTTTTTGGGATGTATTTCGGTTTACAGTACATGAATCCTCCTTGGATAATGTCCGTAAATTTCACTACCTGAAAGGACAAATGGAAAGAGAGGCCTTACATTTGATAGAGGGTTTTGCGGTAGTAGGTGATAGTTATCTTGAGGCAGTACAATTATTACAGTCCACATACGTGGATCAAGAGCAGTTGAAGATGGCCCATGTCGTTGCCTTGTTAAAGCTCACCGAACCACAGTACAAGGTTGAGGAGTTAGCAGAATTTAGGGCAGATATGGAGTGCCATACTCGATCGCTAGACACCATAGGGCTCACCTCACAGGAAATAATAGTTATTATACTATGACAGAAGCTTCCTATGGCAATACTTAACAAGGTTAGATAATTTGATCTGGGGGAGTTTAAAACTCAGTTCAGTAAAAAGATCAGTAATTTACAGTTAAACAATGGGAGAATGAATGTATCAGGGGGGAGTGGGAATGTGGAAATGAGGGGAAAGGTAAGTATGACGGTGGGGACTAAGGGAAAAAAAGAGGGTACATACAAGAAACCCGCTCAGACTATATGTAAGCTATGTAACAATAACAAACATAAATGGAGTTTCTGTGTAAAATACCCAACAAATGAGTTAAAACTAGCGCAAGCGAAAAAACTGAAACTATGTGCCGGTTGTCTTAGTAAAGATTATGGGAAACAAGGGCAATGTACTGCTACGTACTTAAGACCCTGTCGTCACTGTAAAGGACATCACTTCGACAAGTTGTGTCCTACAGTTGACAAAGGCAAAGACGTCAAACCAGAGGGTACTACAACTTTGACACTAGGTAGCACGAAAGACACCACTATATTGACCACAATAAAGATTCCCATGGAAGGTAATGACAGTAACAAGGTTTGTCGGGTGCTTCTTGATCAGGGGTCTCAACGATCCTTTATAAAAAGGTCCATATTAGGGGGACTTAAGCACCGAATCGTAGGGGCTGAGACTCTTCGATTGCAGGGCTTTACAGGGGTTACTGACAAACAAGAATACGAGATAGTGGAGATTTCCTATTTCTATCGTAAACAAAGGTACTTTATGGCATGTATCGTAGTAGACACCCTACCAGAATATGTATCTGTAGGAGTGAAGAAGGTGGAACACGCATTACGTAGCAAGGGGGTTAACTTGTCAGATCCCATGGGAGATCAAAGTGAGGTGCATGTTTTACTTGGTGTGGATCATTATTATGATGTATTATACCCTGGATTTAAAAGGATGTGTGGTGTGATTTTGATCCCCACTAAATTTGGCTATTGCATGAGCGGAAAGGTACATACTACACAGTCAAATGTCCTGGTCGACACGGTCTCGATATTAAGGGTGAATGTAACCGCGGCAGAGGAGTTGGGAAGGGAGGATTCCCAACCTAGTGACCCTATAATGACTGCCGAGTTCGACCTGGAACGACTGTGGAGATTGGATCACATAGGCATTAATCCTATGGAGATCGATTATGACTCGGAAATTGCGCTGAAGAAGTTTGAAGAGTCTGTGAGCTATTAATAATAATAATAATAATAATAATATTTATTCAGTCAGCAATTTACAGAGTTGGTACCACATAGTTTGTTACAAATATGACATGTACCAGCCTTGCATAATTCCAACTAAGGATAGCCCAATAAGGCCGTTAGGCGTATTTCCATTGGGGTCCTTGTGCCTCAGACAAGCAATACAAGGTTAGTTTACCCCGGAAAAACAGTGAGATGAGCCTGCCAATACTATGGATTGGCATTGGGTTGCTTGCGCGCATTACAGCATAAACTATCAAATGAAACGAGCATGCGCCAGGCGTATAACGATGTATTTCGGAATTACTTAAACCGAGGCTTCATTAAAAGAGTAGATGTGAAAGAACCAATAAGGAAGGGAAGGGTTCACTATCTAGCCCATCATTGGGTAAAGAAAGACAGCGCCACCACACCAATATGGGTAGTGTATGACTGCTCGGCCCACCAAGGTCAACAACCCAGCCTAAATGATTGCTTGCTGACTAGTCCATCCATGGTGTCGGATTTGTTACAACACCTATTGCGATTTAGGCTGGGGCAATATGCATTTACTAGTGACATTGAGAAAGCCTTCTTGATGGTCAAATTACAGGAGGAAGATAGAGATGTTACTCGCTTTCTTTGGTTCGAAGACATCAGCGATTCTGGAAGTCCGGTCGTGATCTACCGTTTTCGGGTCGTACTCTTTGGTGCTACATGCTCACAGTTTTTGTTAAATGCCACAATTAAGAAAAATCTGTCAGATGCTCATGAGGACACAAGTAAACTATCTCGCGGGTTGTATATAGACAATTTGCAGGGTTCTAGCGATAGTCAGGATAATTTGTTACATACCTACTGGCAAACACGTAGATTGTTTACAGAGGCTCATTTATTTCTCCGCGAATGGGTTACTAATAGTGAAGATCTTCAGAGATTAATTAAGATGGATGGTACGGCATCTCATAACCAGGAAAAGACCAGAAATTTGGGGATGATCTGGCAACCAGAACAAGACATACTAACATTTCAAACCAAGTCTTTTGTTCAGCAGACAGGAACGCACTCGAAGAGAAGTCTGTTGAGCAAAGTTTCGCAATTTTTTTATCCTTTGGGTCTAGCATTACCCGTTACCATAAGAGCTAGGATTCTGATGCAAGAAATTTGGAGACACAAAGTAGGATGGGATGACAGTTTGCCCGAGGACTTAAGTGATCAGGGGACGTTGTTGTTGAAAGAGTATGACATCCTATGTACTAAACAGCTACCTCGTAAGGTAGCAGCATACGGCGACGTTACATTACATACGTTTTGCGATGCTAGCGCCATGGCATACGGGGTAGCCATATATGTTGTTACTTCATTTGGGGCGCATTTAGTTACAGCCCGGGCCAAGGTAGCCCTGGTCAAAAAGGTAACTATCCCTAAAATGGAATTGACTGCCATGCTGCTATTAGCACGTCTGGTGCAACATGTACGTGCAGCATACGAGAGCGAGTTGAATATTGAAGTCGTTCACGTATGGTGCGATAGTCAAGTCGCACTCAACTGGGTACATAGCAAGAAGTCTCTGCCAGTTTATATGTGGAATAGGGTAGATGAGATTAGGGCCCTATTGCCAGACGTTGCATATCACTATGTCAATACAAAAGACAACCCTAGTGATCTCATAACTAGGGGTATAACGGCTAGCCAATTAATAAAGTCCGAGTTGTGGTGGCATGGTCCAAATTGGCTGCTCCATGAAAATTAATGGACGATATGGCAAGCTGTTGGTGAGGGACTTCTACCACTGGAAACAGTGGCAGTTACAGCCCAACCAAATGAGCCACCGGGTCCAGTAATAGAGCGGGCAAGATTCGGTGACTATAAAAAATTAGTCAGAGTTGTAGCTTGGGTGTTGAGATTTATATCCAATATCAAGGTTAAAGTAACGGGCCAACTCTGCAATAAGAGTCACAACATTAATGCTCGTGAATATACAGCAGCTGAAGTAACTTTGATCAAGTGGGTTCAAGCAGAAACCTTTTCCAATGAATTAGAATCTTTACAAAGCTCTAATAAGTTAATAATGCCTAACTTAGTGCGTCAATTGAGGTTGCACCAAGATAATGACCTCATCAGGTGTGAGGGTCGCCTGAAGTGGTCGGGTGTAACGGACGGCACAAACCGTCCTATACTTATGCCAGCAAGACATCACATTACTGATCTATTGGTGATACGTGCATATAAGGAAGTAAAACACTACGGGGTCTCTCACATCATTTCGAATTTGCGTCTCATATGGTGGATGCCCAGAGTTCGACAAGTAGCTCGATGCGTAATGAGGAAGTGTGTGATATGCCAGAGACTATAGGGTAAACCTTATGCGACTGGACCAGCTCTGCCGTTACCTGAATGCCGTGTAAAACGTATTGAGCCTTTCCAAGCTGTAGGGTTAGATTACACAGGTGCATTGAAGACGAGAGAGCAAGATAAGGTCTATATATTATTGTTTACCTGTGCAACGTCTCGAGCGGTCACTTAGAATTACGTGACAATATGTCTAGCGAGGAATTTATGCTGGCGTTTAGACGGTTTTGTGCACGTCGTTCATTCCCTCAACTAGTACTTAGCGACAATGCTCCTACTTTTATCCAAGCATCTAAATGCTTTAAGGATATGAGCAGTGATCCTAAAATCATCACTTTTATGGAAGAAAAGAAGTGCGAATGGAGGTTCATTCCAGTTAGGGCACCTTGGTTTGGTGGAATGTGGGAACGGTGTGGCGGCATTGTCAAATCAGGACTGAGAGCGGTAGTAGGACGTGCTTTATTGAAGAAGAGTGAGTTAATGACAGTTCTCACCGAAATAGAAGCAGTCGTGAATGATCGTCCGCTCACATATGTGTACACCGACCTGCATGAGCCACTGCCATTAACGCCAGCTCACTTACTATATGGTAAACCATTGACTGCATTTCCGTCCGATTTCCAGTCTATTATAGAACTAGAAGATCCATCGTTGTACTCTGAAGCAGCGGTGTCTAAGTGATACCAGTATATTTCGAAGGTAATCGAGGACTTTAGAAAGAGGTGGATTGATGAATATCTGCTAGCATTGAAGGAGAGAAGCATCAAACCCTCTGGTAGACTATCGGCACCTACTGTTGGTGAAGTAGTTTTAATAATGGAAGATAGTCCTCGTTTGTACTGGATATTAGGCCGCGTGTTGGAGGTGTACAAGGGGGAAGACTCTGTAGAGCGGGTGGCACTATTGAGGACGGCCACTGAAACTACTGTTCGTCCTATCGCACGTTTGTACGCTTTGGAGCTTGATTCCGCATTGCAATCTGATGCTCCACCTGTTATTGCTGGGTCCGAGAATTCTCAACGTGACGATTCACCCCTTACGGATGGTGATCAATCTCGGACCGGGCCGCGTCCCAGACGCGCTGCTGCTGGCGCCATTAATATGTGGCGTCAGAGGATAGCCTCTGGGCAACTTTAATTTAAGGTGGGGTTCAGGTTATTTTTTGTGGGGGGAGTGTATCGTGTAATACGATAGTGTAATACAATTAACGTGCTAAGGTACGTCTCTGTGACGTCACTAGGTATACGACAGTCTAACGGTCGTTCCCACGGTAGGGGCGTAGGATGATTAGATCGTGTATTATAAGATTGTAAGTAAGTTAAGATTATAAAAGGCCTAATATGCTATTAAGCAATATTGACATGGTCTTACGTAGTATATATGAATTTATCGTATATATTGATTTAATTTATCGTACTGAGCAACATAGATACGGTACGATAATTTGGGCGCCTGGCGTATGCCAAGGCAGCAAGGTGAAGGGCTGGAGGAAGCTCAGGGCCTTCACGAACACCACCCAGTTAACATCTAATTTCCGCCTTCAGTTGATCGTGCTTCTGTGCCTCTAAGCACATTAAACTGCCAGCAATACACACACATCTACACATTCACGACACTCTCATCGATGCCATGACAGACAGCTAAGCATATTATTCATGTCCATTCTCATATAACCATTCATTTATTTTCCCTGATTTGTGCTTTCGAGCCGGTCTCTGGTTTCCCCGTCGTCCGCCATATTGGGTAAACGTTTTCCTTTGTCTCATTGCCACGTGGAACTATTGGTGAGTTAATTCCTGGAATATTATTAACCCTTAAAACCTTACCTTATATATAAATAATTGTGTGTGACCTTTGGATATAAATTAGCTTGTTTCAGATTGAATTTTAATTTAGATTTGGAGTAATTTAATTTAGATTAATTTTGTTTGAATAATTATAGCGTAGAGATATTCAACTTCCACTGATATTATACCACAGCTGTGTGAGAGGATCCTCCCCACACATGTGAACAATACTCAACTCATGGACGCACTGTGCACCTGTGCAGAGCAAAAAACTGCGCAGGAGTAAACAAAAACCTGGAGGCGGTTGAGCACACCCAGCTTCCGGGAGGCTGCCTTAGCAAGAATGGTAATGGTCCTTCCATTCTGTGTTTCCTTCCCAACGTGCACCTCCACCTTTCTTTCCTCCATACATATATACCTATTTTTCTTTTTATCTACTACCTCATTCCTTTCTCGTTTACCTTGTTCCTCCAGATTGTTCCCTTCGTGTTTCCCTTTCCTTCATTCCTTTCAGTACGATGACTGCAATGCCTCGTTTAAACTGGCTAATATTTGATAACACTTAACCCCTCTGTAACGGCGACGTCTATCTTATTGTATTCTAGCTATATCTAGACGATTGTGTGCAGTTTAAGAAGGATCTGTGGTAGTAAAAAGGGTTAAGTGAAATAGTTCGAAGCCTGTTAATTGTTGGAGACCCTTTTAAAACTGAAAAATCGTCTAATATTAGCCAGAATAAAGTTAGAAAGACGTTGCCGGTACAGAAGGGATTAAAATCATAGGAGGCCAATGATTTATCATTGCATGAAAGAGAAGGCTTTTTATTAACTGAAAAAAATAACACTAATGCATACTTGTGTGTCCGTGGGGTGCGAGGCAAGACTGAAAATGAATCAACTTTAACCCGTTCAATACCGGTGACGATAATTACTTTATATGCTGGTAACTATTTGACGATTGTGTTCAGTTCAGGAAGGATGTCTACCGATTAGGAGACTACAGAATATCTCAATTAATCTTTTTAAATACCACATATCTTTAGCTGAAATCAAATGTATGAGGCGTCGATCATATGGTACTATACGGGTTTATGGGATGGTCAGCTTCTAGAAAATGTTGCCGAATAATGTATGTGTTACACAGAAAATAGTCTGGCACATAACGTGGCCATGCATTTAGGCAGTATACACACAAATGTATATACATGCCCGTCTGTTAGCAAAAGTAATATATAATGCTGGACGTCTGGAAGTGCTTTGGGTAAATGAGGGAGCCATAAAACTGAACAAGGAGTGTGTTACAAAGAGTGTCTTGCACAAATCCGGACTACTGCTATATGAAAGTATATATTTATTAACTTTTCTATTATGAATACATATAAGGACGTTCTTAGGCAGACCAAACCTATCCAGTGACAAAATTAGTTTACAACATACAACGAAGATCATTTAAAGCTCTTTTAGCACTTGATATTAATGTTTAAGTTACACTATTTCATCAGATTGTATATTTCATAAAATATTGCGCTTTGCCAGACTATACAAGTACATTAACAAGATAATGTTTGGTTAGGACATGAAAGGTTGGCTTCCTTATATGTATATATATATATATATATATATATATATATATATATATATATAATATATATATATTATATATATATATATATTATATATATAATATATATATATATATATATATATAATATATATATATATATATATATATATATATATATATATATATATATATATATAATATATATATATATATATATATATATATATATATATATATATATAATTATATATATATATATATATATATATGTTATGATATATATATATATGTGTTATGATATATATATATATATAATATATATATATATATATATATATATATATATATATATATATATGTTATGATATACATCTGAATACAAAAGGAATCCTTATAATATAGCTGTAACTATCTATTTTCTTAATTTGCTTAATATATTGTATTGATTAATAACTCTAAAACATCATAATAACGCTAGTTATGTAACAGCTTAAAATGTTAATAACTGTACCAACAAACTGCCCCATGTCGTCTGGATATATAAAACACGTTACTCCCTGGTTGGTGTAACATTTTCTCTTCTTTTACATATTCTCAATGGTGCCAGTCAGTACAGTGGCGGGAATTTATCGGAGCGTTGTCGGATGTGAACATGGTTAAAGGAATATGGGTTGGAAGTGTATGTTATTGTTGGCTGTCATTTCATCATGGTTTATGTGAATTATATCTCTTGCAATGTGTCTTTTAAATGTGAAGCAATAATCGTGCACTTGTGTGTGTGTGTTTTTTAAAACAGATAATGTGAATATTATTTACATTACGATTAACCAATCCAGCCTCAGCGATATACAATGGCCGACAGGGACTTATTGTAAGTAACGCACAGTCCCGGCGTCAGCCATCGTACGTCGGCTATTCTCGCCCTTATTTACACCCTTTATAAGGCTCGTAGGGGATTCAAATTTTTCCGTCTAATACTTTAGGGTGTTGGGCGAGTAAACACTAGCTGGTGCGCATCCTTCCTCAGTAATCTAAATTCCTTGCGAATGTGTCCACGATGTCGGACCACGCTCCCTCACAAAGGCAGAATTCAAGCCATATTGTAAGGCCCAGGCCCTGACGATGCTGCTAGACTCTGATGAACATCAAGACAGCGCCTCTGTTTCATCATTATATGAATATTTGCCAACCAGGTATGAAATAGAGGAGATGTAAGAGCCGACTCTGGCTTTGTCTCGCCTTGGTAGCAGGGCACGTGTTACTGTTGATTTTCCTCCTTCTTTACCTCTTGTGCAACGTCCTCCATCGCCCTCTGATGATGAAGAGGACTAAGAGGAAGGCATAGATGATCCCATGGTCTTCATAAATTTGCCAGGGCAGCAACGGCAGGAGCGGAAAAGAGCAGCAGAGAGTGATTGGGGTGAAGAGGGAGAAGACGCAGCAGTTTCCTTTTCTCTCCCAAACTTATTCTTGCTGCCACACCTCACTACCTCTCCTTTAACCCCTTCTGTACCAGATAAGTCTTTTTAATGTAATTCTAGCTATATGTAGACGATTTTGTGCAGTTTAAGGAGGATGTGTGGTAGTAAAAAGGGTTAAGTGAGATAGTTCGAAGCCTGTTAATATAAATATATACCCCACCCCCTTAAAAACAGCCTCCAGATTAAGCTTATATTGGCTACGTGCACGACGAAAAGCTCACAATCTTTTTCGAAACAGTCCACAGCTTTTTATGAAATACAAATTTAAGAACCAAAGGTAGTTAGATGAACTGGTTCACAAAATCTACATAGTAATATATATATATATATATATATATACTTTATTTTTTCTCTATGTGAATGAGGGAGACAAAAGGCATAACTGCCTGCACCGAGTGCCTCCCCCGGATTTCAAAGAGTGACAGGGCCGAAATCAAGGGACGTTCGAGCTAAAATGCCTGGACACATAGAGTTTGAAGCAATTTAAGTCATAGGAAGAGGGAAAGCTTGATTCTGGGAGAGAGTTCCAGAACTCAGCAGTTGAATAGAAGAAAGTCTGAGAATAACGTTTCACTTTTGGGTTGGAGAGTTGCACAGAGTAGGGGTGGGATTGTGTTTCAAGGCGGGTACTACGTACCCTACGTAGAGGAGGTGGTATACACTGGGAAAGCTCCGAGGAACACTGATTATTGTAGTAGCGATAGAATAGCGAGAGAGATGCAACATTGCGGCGAAGAGAGAGAGATTGCAGAGAGTTGGTGAGTGGACGGGAGTTAATGATACGAAAGGCTTTCCTTTCTACTTTATCTAAGAGTGCGGTGTGAGAGGATCCTCCCCACACATGTGAACAATACTCAATACCAGGACGCACTGTGCCCCTGTACAGAGCAAGAAGCTGCGCAGGGGTAAAGAACCCCTTGAGGCGGTTGAGCACACCCAGCTTCTGGGAGGCTGCCTTAGCGAGACTGGTAATATGGTCTTTCCAAGTGAGAGCTGAAGAAAAAGAGACACCGCGAACATTGGGGGAAGATGAAGGGTTGATTTTTGTATTGTTGAAGAATAAGGGATAGTCCTCTGGAGGTTCCTGACGTTTAGTAAGATGGATAAATTGAGTTTTGGAGGCATTAAAACCAACAAGGTTATCTCTACCCCAATTGGAAATAGTATCTAGATCAGAAGATAAGCAATTTATGGCTTCATTACTTTTACTTTTGAGGGATTTCTGGCTGGGGCGTTCTGGAAAACTAATTGAGTGGTGTAAAGTAGAGTCGTCTGCATATGAATGGATGGGACTGGATGTACAGTTGAGAAGATCATTTTTGAAAATTAGAAAGAGAATAGGAGATAGGACACAACCTTGAGATACACCGGAGTTGATAGGATGAGGAAATGAGTGATGGCCGTCCACAACCGCAGCTATGGAACGGCCGGAAAGAAAATTAGAGACAAAAGCACAGATGGAGGGACAGAAACCGAAGGAGGGCAGCTTGGAAATTAAAAATTTGTGCCAGACTCTATCGAAGGCCTTCGATATGTCTAGTGCAACAGAAAAAGTCTCACCGAAGTCCCGAAAGTTGAATGACCATGAGTTAGTAAGATATGAAAGAAGATCACCAGTAGAGCGACCCTTAAGGAAGCCATACTGGCGATCTGAGAGCAGATTATGAGAAGAGAAATGCTTAAGAAATTTGGAAGCAAGAATAGTTTCAAAAACTTTAGAGATGAGAGCGAGTGGACGATAGTTGGAGGGTTGAGAGCGGTCACCCTTCTTTGGGACAGGTTGAATGAGAGTAAACTTCCAGAAAGAAGGAAAGACGTTAGAGGAGAGACAGAGACGAAAGAGTTTGCCTAGGCAGGGGGTCAGCATGGAAGCACAGTTTTTAAGTACAACAGGAGGAACACCGTCCGGACCGTACGCCTTCTTAGTATTAAGCCCAGAGAGGGTAGAAATATATCTTTAGAAGATATTAGGATATTAGGCATAACTAGGAGAGAGGGGGGTGGAGAGGAAGGAATAGCACCGGAATCATCCAAGGTAGAGTTTCTGGCAACAGTTTGAGCAAAGAGTTCAGCTTTGTCAGAGGAAGAAGTGATGGTTGTGCCATCAGAGTGGAAAAGGGGAGGGAGAGACAAGGAAGAAAAGTTGTTGGAGAGGTTTTTGGCTAGATGCCAGAAAGCTTGGGAAGAGCTAGAGTTGGATAGTTCAGTGCATAAATTATTGATGAAAGAGTGCTTGGCAAGTCGAAGAACAGATTTGGCTTGATTCCGGGCAGAAACATAAGAAGAATGAGATTCTTGAGTTTTAAGGCGTCGGTACCGTTTGAATGCTTCCTCCTTGTTGCGGACAGCAGTAGAACAAGTGTGAGAAAACCAAGATTTTTTTGCATTAGACTGAGAGAAAGAAAATAGAATGTACGCTTTCATGCCCGAGAGGATTACCTCAGTAATGCGTTCAGCACTCTCCGAGGGTCCTCAGCCACGGAATCAGAAGTCATTCCATGGGAAATCAAAGTAGTACTGCCGGAGAGCCTCCCAGTCGGCAGTGCCAAAGTGCCACAAGCTTCACCGGCTGGGAGGATCGGATGGCCGTACTGAAGAGATAGGACAGGAGACGGAGATAAGTTTATAAGTTATGGAGCCCAAAGGAGAGAAAAGATAGACAGTATAAGAAGAAGGGTTAGAAGTCAGAAATAAGTTAAGAATGTTGGGCCGATCTCCGAAGCGATCCGGGATACGGGTGGGTTGCTGGACCAGCTGCTCTAGGTCATTTATGAGAGAAAAGGTGTAGGCTTGTTCACCAGGTGGGTCAGTAAAGTGTATATATATGTATTTTTATTTTTGTTTCTATGTGAATCAGGGAGACAAAAGGCATAACTACCTGCAGCGAGTGCCTCCCCCGGATTTCAAAGAGTGACAGGGCCGAAATCAAGGGACGTTCGAGATAAAATGCCTGGACACACGGAGTTTGAAGCAATTTAAGTCATAGGAAGAGTGAAAGACTGATTCTCGGAGAGAGTTCCAGAGCTCAGCAGTTGAATAGAAGAAAGTCTGAGAAAAACGTTTCACTCTTGGGTTGGAGAGTTGCACAGAGTAGGGGTGGGATTCTGTTGCAAGGCGGGTACTACGTACCCTACGTAGAGGAGGTGGTATACACTGGGAAAGCTCTGTGAGGAACACTGATTATTGTAGTAGCGATAGAATAGCGAGAGAGATGCAACATTGCGGCGAAGAGAGAGAGATTGCAGAGAGTTGGTGAGTGGACGGGAGTTAATGATACGAAAGGCTTTTCTTTCTACTTTATATAGGAGTGTGGTGTGAGAGGATCCTCCCAAAACATGTGAACAATACTCAATACAAGGACGCACTGTGCCCCTGTACAGAGCAAGAAGCTGCGCAGGGGTAAAGAACCCCTTGAGGCGGTTTGAGTACACTCAGCTTCTGGGCGGCTGCCTTAGCGAGACTGGTAATATACAGTATAATATATATATATATATATATATATATATATATATATATATATATATATGAATGAACATGGATTGTTGAAATAAGTAAGTGTGGTACATTAGAAAGATAGAATTAGAAACATACAGTATATATACCTATATTCTAGCAAACATTATTATGTGAAATATGAACACTTGTAGAATGAAAAAGTATATAAAACAATTGTGTGATTATAATACAATATGATTTACCTAAAACCGATAACAAAATGAGTTATATCATACATATTAAATCAATCCTATCCCACCTCATCAGTATGAGGATATGCATCATCTCCGTGTGGTTAACCCCTTCTGTACCGGCAACGTTTTTTTTCTTTAATTTACTTCTAGCTATATTGAGACGATTTTGTGCAGTTTAAGAAGGATTTGTGGTAGTAAAAAGGATTATGGGAGAGTGTTCGTAGATTGTTAATCGCTGGATGCCCTTTTATGGGAGAGTGTTCGTAGATTGTTAATCGATGGATGCCCTTTTATGGGAGAGTGTTCGTAGATTGTTAATCGCTGGATGCCCTTTTATGGGAGAGTGTTCGTAGATTGTTAATCGCTGGATGCCCTTTTATGGGAGAGTGTTCGTAGATTGTTAATCGCTGGATGCCCTTTTATGGGAGAGTGTTCGTAGATTGTTAATCGCTGGATGCCCTTTGATGGGAGAGTGTTCGTAGATTGTTAATCGCTGGATGCCCTTTTATGGGAGAGTGTTCGTAGATTGTTAATCGCTGGATGCCCTTTTATGGGAGAGTGTTCGTAGATTGTTAATCGCTGGATGCCCTTTTATGGGAGAGTGTTCATAGATTGTTAATCGCTGGATGCCCTTTTATGGGAGAGTGTTCGTAGATTGTTAATCGCTGGATGCCCTTTTATGGGAGAGTGTTCGTAGATTGTTAATCGCTGGATGCCCTTTTATGGGAGAGTGTTCGTAGATTGTTAATTGCTGGATGCCCTTTTATGGGAGAATGTTCGTAGATTGTTAATCGATGGATGCCCTTTATGGGAGAGTGTTCGTAGATTGTTAATCGCTGGATGTCCTTTATGGGAGAGTGTTCGTAGATTGTTAATCGCTGGATGCCCTTTATGGGAGAGTGTTCGTAGATTGTTAATCGCTGGATGCCCTTTATGGGAGAGTGTTCGTAGATTGTTAATCGCTGGATGCCCTTTCTAAACTGAATAAAATCGTATAATTGTAGTCAGGCTTAGGTTAATAGGACGGCACCGGTACTGTAAGGGTAAAACTCAGCATAGTACAATGTATAGCAAACAAGAGTAATTTTGCATTACCTGTCGGCGGGTTTATATTACTGGTTTATATTACAGGATTATATTACTGGTTTATATTACCGGTTTGTATTACTGGTGTATATTACAGGTTTATATTTCTGGTATATATTACTCTTATATATTACTGTTATATATTACTGGTTTATATTACTGGTTTATATTACCGGTTTGTATTACTGGTGTATATTACAGGTTTATATTACTGTTATATATTACTGTTATATATTACTGGTTTATATTACCGGTTTGTATTACTGGTGTATACTACTGGTTTATATTACTGGTTTATATTACCGGTTTGTATTACTGGTGTATATTACAGGTTTATTTACTGGTATATATTACTGTTATATATTACTGGTTTATATTACTGGTTTATATTACCGGTTTATATTACCGGTTTGTATTACTGGTGTATATTACAGGTTTATATTACTGGTATATATTACTGTTATATATTACTGTTATATATTACTGGTTTATATTACTGGTTTATATTACCGGTTTGTATTACTGGTGTATACTACTGGTTTATATTACCAGTTTATATTACTGGTATATTATACTGGTTTATATTACCGGTACTGGTTTATATTACTGGTTTACATTACTGGTTTATATTACCGGTGTATATTACTGGTTTATATTGTGGTGGTGCGGGTCAGCCCTGTGGTAACATGGATAATATGTAGTGTGTCAATGTACAGCTAATGACAAATGTTCACTAGCTCTTGCGATCTTCTTTATGCAAATATATCCATTTAAAATAATATCCAGATCAAAACACCTATATACTACACAATACATATTAGATATATGTATGTATGTATGTATGTATATACTCAGGAACATACTCCATTGCTGGTGGTGGCCGATACGACAGAGCCCGAACAGAAACAACATTTAAAGTTCCTATTATCAGGGTCCGGGACCCTTTCTGCGTTCCCTCGCCTGTTTCTCCGTTTCGTTGAGTAGGAGTATAAGAATTATACAAGGGAAGGAGGATTCCTAACCCCCTGCCCCCAGAAGGAAAAGTAGGACAGTAAAAAAGACAGACTGAAACAACTAAGGCTGGGTAGAGGACGCCAAACCTCACACTGGATACGTATTAATATATAGGTGATTAGATCTGAACATCAATCTAAATTAACATATTTGACTAAAGCAAATCGTTAGACCTCACGAATATTTGTTAGTAGCTGTACAAAGCAGAACTAACGTGCCACGGGCTAAAACTACGACACAACACAACTTAAGGGGAGATGAGTAATTTTTCTGGTCCCCTTTCTCCCTCGTGTTAAGCCCCATTTGTTTTGAGATTATAAGACGGAACGCCCATTAGTTTGACGATTTTAACACCTTTCGCCCCATTTAGGTGTCAATTTTATGACCTTTCGTGCCATTTAGGTGTCGATTTTTTCCTGGCGAACGATAGCGAGCCTGAAATGTTAAGAGGAACTGGCATTCGGCTGGGACATTGTGCTACCAAAAAATGTGCAAATTTATTTTGCAGGGGGGTGTAGGGGGGATTTTTCTAAGCTTGACGGAGGTTTGAAAGGTTTATTAACTCGAGCGACCCCAAGTGGGGTATTAAGAGTACATACTTCAATACAAATACAAAATACAATAACACATATACAAAACAACAACATTATTTGTACATAATAATATTTCAACTTGACTGGTGGCCTTGTTGTAAGTTCAAGACTTTATGTCTTGAAATAATTCATAATTTCTCCTACAAATTTGGCAAGTTTTAATATAACTGCATGTTGTGTACTGCTGAATAACTGTGACATTTTCATAGAATTAGGATTATTATAATAATATTTGTTAAGGTACTGCCTTCTGTAAACATTAAAATGTGAACATTTGAAAAACAAATGGGAATTCATCACCGACTTCATTACTGTTACATAACGTACAAATTCGATCGTATACATTTATGTTGTTGTGTCTACCGCTGACAATAGGCAGCATATGATTACCACATTTGAATTTAACACAACCTTATTGAATATTGCTTTGGCAGTTTAAGTAAATAATCTTGGATGCGGTAATCGACCGTCATTATTCTGTAATTCAAACAAACACTACTTCTATTAATTTCCTCCGCCCATTTTTGCCTATAAATATCACTAGATCTAAGTTTAAATGCTTCTTTAAACCAGTTACCATTAATATTATTTACATCATTAAATACATGCGACATTCCATTGCTATCTAGTAAGCATTTGATATTATTTAACCAGGATAATTTGTACTGTTCTCGATCATACAAAACGTTCATTAATCTATACAAAACACATGAAATTTTATTTTCCGTATCACTTGTAATCCTAAACCAAAAATTTACCATTCTATTGTCTATGATTTCCTGCAAACTTCTAAAACCTGATTCACCATACACCATACATGTTGCAGTTGATTTATTCAACTTCAAAAGTCTCTTCAAAAAGCTATTGCATGTCCTTTTTAGGTGATCAATATTCTCACAGCCCCATATTTCACTACCGTACAATAAGATGGGTAATACTAGTTTTTCGTATAAATCGATACTTGTGTCGAACGGTAGGTTAAGCTTGTTAATTGTATTTAATAACCCATAAGTTGCTCTCTTACTTTTAATTACTTGTTTTGCTATAGCTTTATGAAATCGACCGTTGAAGTTAAATGTTGTGCCCAGGTAAGTATAATCATCCACTACCTGGATTTCATCATTACCCAATTTAAATGTCCTATGTTTTCTGACCTTACCCCTGGAAAATATTACAACTTCAGTTTTACCAATGTTTACCTGCAGTGATGAAAGGCTACAATACTCCTGAACGGCATTCAAAGCAAACTGTAAATCATCTTCATTTTCGGCCATAACTATAGTGTCATCAGCATAAAGTAGGCAAAACAAATTAAAATAAAGTTCAGCATCATTCTCGCCCAAGAACCCTGCAACATCTGTACTGATAGTTGGCAATCCCGAAAATGCATTACTGATGTGAGCTTTAAAATAATTTAAAAACATTGCAAATAGAAGTGGGGATAAACTTTCTCCTTGTCTCACACCGACATTACACGAAAAATAAGAGGATATCTGAGTATTGACTTTAACACATGATTTAGCCCTGCTATACAAGTTGTGCACCACCCGTAGTACCCTCCCATTAATATTGTCACTTAACATTTTCGTCCATAATTCTGTTCTCTCAATAAAGTCAAAAGCCTTTTTATAATCAATAACAGCACAATACAACCTTTTCTTACGAGCCAAATAGTAATTAATAAGAACGTGCAACGAAAATATATGATCAAGGGTACTGAAACCTTTCCTGAAGCCTGCCTGTTCGTTCCCTAATAAATTCATGTTAGTCAAGTATTCATAAAGTCTCGTGTTAAGTAAAGATGTGAACAACTTACCCAGGCAACTCAACAAAGTTATTCCTCTATAATTATTAGCATTATCTATGCAACCATTGTTTTTGTAAAGTGGCTTAATAATTCCGACAGTCCAATCTGTTGGTACTACTGCAGAGTTCAGAATTAAATTAAACAATTGTACAACAACAAACATAACACTTCTAGGACAACTCTTTATAAACTCATTCAAAATGTGGTCAACTCCTGATGCCTTGTTATTCTTCAGTTTTTTTACATGGAACAAAACCTCTTCAGACGTGAAATCCATATTTATAATGTCGTTTTCATTATCGGGATTACCCAGATCTTGACTATCGTTCACAACACTATTACCAACGCTCAGTTCACTGAAGTGAGACTTAAATGAATCTAGAGATATATCGCCTATTTTCTGTATCCGCTTAGAGTCTTCATTAATTATATTCCAGTATTCATGCGGGTTATTGGATTTAAGACATTTTAGTGTTCTATGTAAGTTTTTTTCATATGATATTTTAACACGTCTAATTACTCTTTTATGGTGTTTTGCTTTATTACGTAGGGTCTCCTTTGCACGATCATCTGTTTTTTTTATATAAAGAATTCTTAAGCCGCATGTATTCCTTCTTTGATGCCTTGCACTCATTATTAAACCAAGGTTTATTATTTTTTTTTCTTACGATGTAAATATTTATGATTGCTTGTAATTACTTTACACATTCCAGTGTCTCTTGCAGGTTGGAGAAATATATCACACAAATCATTTGTTACATAATCAATTGATTCCTGATTTGTTTCCTCAATAGCGTCTAACTTTAATTTTAAATAATGTATTTTGTTAATGTCAAAGGTATTAAGATAATCATTTTTGTTGTCTGAATTCCATTTATATTTTACATAACTGTGTGTTATATTCGTCTCCATCTCCTTAATTAACAAATTCCTCGAGCGTGTATCCTTAATACAGATGTGCATTTGTAAGGGCCTATTAGTTTATCTGATAACAAAGAGTCATATATCTATATTAAAATTCCTAATGTTATGAACAATATTTGGAGAACAAATAAAGTAATCAATAACACTTGTGTCTTCACAGGTCTAGCGGGGAAACTAAGAACTATAGGAATAAGTGAACTAATAGACCAAAAAACAAGAACTACCCCCTTAACATCCGCCATCCCACTCTGAATTCACCAGGTAGAACACTGGAAACGACAACCTTGTTAGTATGGGATTATTTTATCATATAAGAAACTGAGACTTGCCCTTTCAAAATATCCACACCTAAACGTAATTCACACTTTCCTGTTCCTATAAGAAACTGAAACTTGTCCTTCCTAAATGTCCACACCTAAATGTAAAGATAACTCAGACTGTCCTGTCCATATAAGTAACTGAGACTTACCCTTCCAAAATATAGGCACCTAAATGTAACTCAGACTTTCGTGTTCAAAGTGACCCAATCTAATATTGACCTTGGAGGCGGGAAATACGCTCAAGGTGATCATGTTTGTGTTGTGTCAGATGTCGTGTGGACAACCTCTCTCTCTCTCTCTCTCTTTCATGTTTTAACCCAAAAACCCAATTTCTCCATCTATCTACCCGTCAGGATCTCCCAGCGGACTATCCCTTATTCTTCAACAATACAAAAATCAACCCTTCATCTTCTCTCAATATTCTTGGTGTCTCTTTTTCTTCTGCTCTCATTTGGAAGGACCATATTACCAGTCTTGCTAAGGCAGCCTCCCAGAAGCTGGGTGTGCTCAACCGCCTTAGGGGGTTCTTTTCCCCTGCACAGCTTCTTGCTCTGTACAGGGGCATAGTGCGCCCTTGTATTGAGTATTGTTCACATGTGTGTGGGGAGGTTCCTCTCACACCGCTCTTCTAGACAAAGTTGAAAGGAAAGCCTTTCGTATCATTAACTCCCGTCCACTCACCAACTCTCTGCAATCTCTCTCTCTCCGCCGCAATGTTGCATCTCTCTCGCTATTCTATCGCTACTATAATAATCAGTGTTCCTCAGAGCTATCCCAGTGCATACCACCTCCTTTACGTAGGGCACGTGGTACCCGTCTTGCAACTCAATCCCACCCCTACTCTGTGCAACTCTCCAACCCAAGAGTGAAACGTTACTCTCAAACTTTCTTCTACTCAACAGCTGAGCTCTGGAACTCTCTCCCAGAATCAGTCTTTCCCTCTTCCTATGACTTAAATTGCTTCAAACTCCGTGTGTCCAGGCATTTTGGCTCGAACGTCCCTTGATTTTGGCCCTGTCACTCTTTCAACTATGGGGGAGGCACTCGCTATAGGCAGTTATGCCTTTTGCCTCCCTCAATCACATAGAAAAAAAAAAAAAAAAAAAAAAAATATGTTTATTTATTACAAAATGTGACACTGGAATTTGTGTTATAGTAAGGTAAAGGGTCCACAGTATGTAATATTCAGGGAGGAAGATATGGTACACTAACTCATAATAGAAAGGTACCCCCCTGAGTGAGATCTCTAATGCCCTACACAATTTATTTGTGGTAACACTGGCCCTGAACTGCGGATAGTGGTAGTGAGAAGGGAGCTGATATGAACAAAGCAATGCTTCACTTCGTGTTGAAAATCGTTTTGTTAACTCTCGCTCTCTCTCTCTCTCCTCTCTCTGTTTGCCTTAATGCCACCTCTCCACAACCACTCCAAAGAGGTGAGAAATATTCCATATTAGAATAAAGATGGCTTTTATAGTTTATGGTTAACTGCTCGTCACTACAGAATTCACGAAGTCTGCAAGGACGTCCTTCCTAGTTTATTTAGGGCATTGTTTTAATTTACCTCACATAAGAATTATATACTGTACATATACACACACACACACATATATATATATATATATATTTCTAATCTCTCAGTGGGGTTCGAACCGCCGACTGTCAGGACGATAGCCGACGCTTTAATCAACTACACCACGGCAGTCTAAATGACACTCAACCATCTATCCTATTTATGTTAAGGAGAAGGGAAACCCACTAGGCGAATATATTTCAATTCATACCTAGTCGTAGGATCCATATTCCAGAATACCATGCAAGGATTTCTGAGTGTCCCGACGCAACTCGGGCCGAAATTGATTTCATTTAATTCTAACCCACTAAGCATGAGAGTTACAAATATTGAGCATAATATCACAAATACATGTGAGCCACTAAATGTTTCTAATCTCACAGTGGGGTTCGAACCGCCGACCGTCAGGACGATAGCCGACGCTTTAATCAACTACACCACGGCAGTCTAAAAGACACTCAACCCTCTATCCTATTTATGTTAAGGAGAAGGGAAACCCACTAGGCGAATATATTTCAATTCATACCTAGTCGTAGATCCATATTCCAGAATACCATACAAGGATTTCTGAGTGTCCCAACGCAACTCGGGCCGAAATTGACTTAATTTAATTCTAACCCACCAAGTATTCTGGAATATGGATCCTACGACTAGGTAAGAATTGAAATATATTCGCCTAGTGGGTTTCCCTTCTCCTTAACATAAATAGGATAGAGGGTTGAGTGTCTTTTAGACTGCCGTGGTGTAGTTGATTAAAGCATCGGCTATCGTCCTGACGGTCGGCGGTTAGAACCCCACTGAGAGATTAGAAACATTTAGTGGCTCACATGTATTTGTGATATATACTCAATATATATATATATATATATATATATATATATATATATATATATATATATATATATATATATATACAGTATATATATATATATATATATATATATATATATATATATATATATATATATATATTTAGGTACTGTATATATATATATATATATATAGTGTATATAAAACTTACATAGTACTAATTAACCCTTTTCCTGCGGGTAACGTTCCGGAACGCCATGGCAATTTACAGCAATTTCCCGGCTTTAACCCTTTCTCTGCGGGCTTATTTGCGCTATTTATGGCATATTCAGGCACTCCTGAATTATTAATCAAGTATCTGGATTAAGTGAACTGTATTTTGCCAAAAACTAGGCAAAAATAGCTTTAAAATGACACCAGAACGAGCTTCGTAGGTAGTGGGGTTCACCCGCAGCGTTGCCATAGACATTCGGGAAAACCCGCTCATTATTAGCTCTCGCTCGCTCGGCAACACTGTCGAGACAGCCGCGCGAGACCACAGTCTCCCTCAGTGAGCGGCTGACTGCTCTGAGGGTCGGACGGAGGTCCCTCATGCTCCCGCCCACTGACATTCGATTTCTACGGTTTTTACAGGCTTTAAAAGCCTGGTAATTGCTGTAAATTGCCTATGCATTCCAGAACGTCACCCGCAGGGAAAGGGTTAAAAGCCTTTAAAAGCCGTAGGAATCGAGTGTCAGTGGGCGGGAGCATAGGGACCTCCGTCCGACCCTCAGAGCAGCCAGCCGCTCACTGACTAAGTCTCTGGTCTCGCGCAGCTGTCTCGACAGTATTGCCGAGCGAGCGAGAGCTAATAATTAGCAAGTTTTCCCGAATGTCTATGGTAATGCTGCGTTTGAACCCCGCCACCTTCGAAGGTAGTTCTGGTGTCATTTTGAAGCTATTTTCGCCTAGGTTTCGGCAGAATACAGTTCATTTCATGCAGATACTTGATTAATCATTCAGGAGTGCCTGGATATGCGCTAAATAGCGCAAATAAGCCCGCAACGTAAGTGTTAACTACTTTCATAGTACTTACATATTAATATAACGCTACGGTTAAATATGTAATTGATTTAAACGTTATAGTGACGATATTAAACTTCCTCACGTTGATATAATACGTCGATAAACAAGTCGCTTACACCCAATACAATTACGTAGTATTCACATATATGTGACAACGTAATAGTTACCAAAGTACAATCGGATACCATAGTCTCTAGCCCACTCAAAAATATGTGTACACTTTACCTATATAAAATTATGAAAGTATATCTTTGGAAACGAATTTATGAATATATTTGCCTATACATCAACTGCAAAACTATATAGGCCTATAACATTTATTGAAAAGCAAGATCTATCCAAAACAATCCAGATTGTTATAATTGCATAGAGAAAAACAATGGGGGTCCACGAATTCTTACAAGTGGGCTAGAGACTATGGTATCCGACTGTACTTTGTTTCCATAAAGCATTAGCGATGAATTTGTGCTAAGTGGGACTAGGGCCTGTTGCGTGCAAGTATTGTTTTAGGTTTAGGAGCACAATAATCATATCATACAGTAATGCAGTATAGTAAAACATGAAATACTAACAATAAGCCCCTTGAAAAAACAAAGAGAGGAAAATCATAAAAGGAAAGCAAAACATGTAACTGAAACACAAAAAGCTTAAAGGGAAGCCGTGAGGGACCAAGAAAGGGAATAGCCCACAGAAAAGACCAATACAATAAATCTAGACCTGAGTTGAGGAAAACATTGTGGAAAGATATATGAATTTGGGAATCAATGACAAAATGAAGAGGAGGGAAGTAGTGGATGTGGACGAACTACACTGTTAATAATATGGGTAAGAACTAAATATGATAAGGCTAAATACAAACTAGATTACTAGTTCCTAAATTATTACTGTAAAATATTTTACACAGACACACACAAACACACACACATACACACACACACATACACAAACACACAGACTAAATAAAGAAAATAACAACATTTAACATTATCATGATAGTCAATATTGCATCTATTGATTAACCCCTTCTGTACCGACGACGTAGTTTTAAGTATATTCTAGCTATATTTCGATGATTTTGTGCAGTTTAACAAGGATCTGTGTTGTTAAAAATGGTTAAGTTAGATAGTTCGAAGCCTGTTAATTGGTGGAGGCCCATTTTTTTACTGAATTAAATCGTCTAATAGTAGCCAGAATATAATAGGAAAGACGTCGCCGGTACAGAAGGGGCTGTTGTTGTTGTTGTTGTTGTTCCCCGAGCTGCCTGGCCGAACAGCCCCAAGGCCCCGAGCACAGCCAAGGCCATAACCGAGCGCCCCCACAGAACCCTTCCTGCCGACCACAATAAAGCCTGGGTGACCGAAGCCACTCCATGGCTGGGAGCTGAGGAGGGTTCGGAAACGCCCGGGAAACCAAAGCCCCACCCAGGGCCCTGTGCCCCTCGGCAATTATGAAAAGAAAGTTGAGGGGCAAGGGAAAAATGTGATGCTTTGGCTTCCAATTTTGGTAGATTGGGAGGTCAATCCACGGAAGAGACGCCGTCACTCGAGATCTAGAAAATATATAAGTAAATGGAACAGTCAGAGTAAGCTATGGGTATGGCAGAGATCGCTCAGTTCTCACTCTGATAGACCAACCCATCACCACATGACTAGAACCCAATCCTCTCAGCATCAGCTAGGAAAGGCCCTAGAAAGCCGCCTTTGGCGGGGAGATATCTCCCCTATTTCAACCCCTTTCGGGGTCAATTTTGTGCAGGCTAAGAAGGTTATGTGGTAGTAAAAAGGGTTAAGTGAGATAGTTCGAAGCCTGCTAATTGCTGGAGGCCCTTATTAAACTTAATACATTTGTCTAATAATATAATAGCTGAAATTGAATACCAAATTGGTCACCGGTACAAAATGGGTTAACAAATTATTCAACATTAACATAATACTCAAAATAGGTTGTGATTCTTTAGGAATAGCATACTTAGGGCTTTTACGTTGTAGGAATTTTATCCACTGCCTCTCTCTGACGACTGAAATTCGTTCGGAGAAGGATGAAACTAATATCTGATGAAATAATGAGAGGGACGTATTGCAGGTTTTATGAATATCGCTTCAGGGGAGGCTATAATAATTAAAGGGGACGGTTCACTTTGTGGTTGTTTTTTTCATGTATGAATTATTTTGCTAGTTTTCTCCCTAGACCTCCATCAAATTAATAACACAAAAAATTCATTAGCTCCCCCTTTTAGATTAGTTTGTACATTTTTCGGCAGAAATTGTTCCGGCCGAAGGCAGGTTCTTCCGAAATTACAACAGAAACAAAATCGACACGTAAACAGCACGAAAGGTCTTAATATTGACAAGGAAATGGGGCGGAAGGTCTTACAATCGACAAACTAATGGGGCAAGCATCTTAAAATCTGAAAACTAATGGGGCTAAACATGAAGGAGAAAAGGGTCCAGAAAAAGCGACTACCTCCCCCTTAAAGGTAAAGGCCGAAGGAAGGAGAAGGGAGATGTGAAAAAATATGGGTAGAAAAGGAAAACAAAAAGCGAAGGCAAGAGGAAGAAGAAGAAGCCGGGAGGAGGAGGAGGAGGAGCTAGTTATTATGTGTTTCCAGCTGACGGTAAATTCCAATGTCCTCACTTTAATTGTTCAGCTTTTACGAAGAATTTAAAGATAAATATGTTGTTTATTATGAAAACTTGGTATTTATATGGTAAAAAGACAGAGTAGTTTCATATTTGTCCATTAACTATCGAAAAATCATCTGCTAAGGGATTCAATTTACCTTTAGCTGAAATATAACCGACTATAGGAGGCATGAAGGGTCGCGGGGAGAAAGAATAACTCAAAAGGCAGAAAGAGTTACGGCAGGATGATGGAGGAGTAGGCAGAAGGATAGAATAATAGGCTGTTTATATTAGGTAGGATGATGGAGGACTAGGCAGAAAGATAGAATAATAGGGTGTTTATATTAGGTAGGATGATGGAGGAGTAGGCAGAAGGATATAATAATAGGCTGTTTATATTAGGTAGGATGATGGAGGAGTAGGCAGAAGGATAGCATAATAGGCTGTTTATATTAGGTAGGATGATGGAGGAGTAGGCAGAAGGATAGAATAATAGGCTGTTTATATTAGGTAGGATGATGGAGGAGTAGGCAGAAGGATAGAATAATAGGCTGTTTATATTAGGTAGGATGATGGAGGAGTAGGCAGAAGGATAGAATAATAGGCTGTTTATATTAGGTAGGATGATGGAGGAGTAGGCAGAAGGATAGAATAATAGGCTGTTTATATTAGGTAGGATGATGGAGGAGTAGGCAGAAGGATAGAATAATAGGCTGTTTATATTAGGTATGATGGAGGAGTAGGCAGAAGGATAGAATATAGGAGTAGCAGAAGGATAATAGGCTGTTTATATTAGGTAGGATGATGGAGGAGTAGGCAGAAGGATAGAATAATAGGCTGTTTATATTAGGTAGGATGATGGAGGAGTAGGCAGAAGGATAGAATCATAGGCGAGAGAATGACTAAGAGGGTGTACGAGAGCGAGATGGAGGGACAGAGAGGGAGAGGTGGAAGGATGGAGTGAGGAAGTATAATTATGGATGAAGGCGGTGCTGGTTTGGAGGAAGGCATCGACTGACTGGGGACAGAGGTGTATGGGGGCGGTTCGTTCGTGGCCACCCCTTAGGGGATCACGGTGTCAGGCAATAGATAGATAGATAGACTTCCATATACCCTTCCCAATCTGAATTAAATCGTTAATTAATAGCCAGAAAACAGAAACGAAATGCGCCATAGAAGTCTTAACCCCTTCAGCAGGATGACGCCTTTTTACCTTTGATTCTGGCTAAAATTGGACGATTTTATGCAGCCTACGAAGGACCTGTGTTATTCAGAGGATTTATGATGAGCGTATTTACCCCTTTGAGTCCTAGGGGTAGATTATAAGATGAAGAAAATCATCTATTTGTCACCAGAATATGATCAACATTGCGTCATCGTGCTTAACAGGTTTAGGGTTGATGTATGAAGCATTATAAACGGAATACATAGAAATTAAGGAACACCCCGTTCTTAACATTAATCCTCCATTACAAACCCCAACAGATTTGAATACATTCATAAAAACATTTGATTCTCCTGGGATTTCAAACTCAGGACATCACACCCAGAACATAAGCGTCAAAACCATTACACCACCAACACAGTTAAACTAATTCCTTTAACAATTTCCGATGCAAGTAATTATTCATGTGTTTCGAGAAAGTTTACTGAACATTGCACACTTGAGCTTGACTCGTTGCAATATATATTCAGATATGAGGAACTTCTTGTGCTATGCATTAGCATTGCGGCTTTGTCAGGATCCATCGGGTTTAAGGGGAGAGGTAGTCGATATTTCTGAACCCCCTTCTCCCTCATGTTTAGCATATTAGTTTTGAGATTTTAAGACGTTAGTTCCATTAGTATGGCGATTTTGAGACCTTTCGCCCAATTTCTTTGTCAATATTAGGAACTTTCGCGCCATTTAGGTGTCGATATTTTCCAAGCCGGCGATAGCCAGCCTGACATTTTAGAAGGGAAATTTTTCTACTGAAAAACAAAATGTACAAATCTATCTCGAAACGGGATCTAAGGGTATTTTTATGAGCTTGATGGAGGTCTAGTGAGGAAACTCAAAATTGATTAATAAACAAATGCATAGACCAAAAAACAATCCCTACCCACTTAACCCCTTCACCAGCATTACGTAATTTTTATCATATTCTGGTTACCATTAGACGATTGTATTTAGTTTGTATTCTATATTAATAGTGTTGAGGGAGGTCTAGGAAAGGACACTAAAAACATAATAAATATCACAAATATATCGACCACGAAATTAGCCCCCCCCCCCCCCCCCCACCCCGCATTCCCAATTTTGTGTTGCCGGTCCATTAGACATTTTCTCCCTCTATATGAGGAAGAGATGTGGAGGAAAGGGCTGTAACAAACAAATTACAATATAGTAATAACAAAACGTATTGTAGCTTATTGTAAAATGATTCATTCAATAAACGTTCAGTACCGGTGCCGTCCTTTTCTGTATATTCTGGCATTTCTTTGACGATTTCATTAAGCTTAGGAAGGACGTCTGCCCATCAAAAGGTTACAGGCTATCTCACTTCATTCTTTCAGCTACCTTCCTAAGCTTCATAACATCGTCTAAATGTAGGTAGAAACAAATTAATAAGACGTCGCCAGTACAAAATGGGTTAGATGCAGCTGTAACTTAGCCATATTGGTTCTGCTTCCATACAACGAAATTACGAAAAACGAAACAACTTGCATGAACAACTGGGCACATAATTAATGCTTTCAATATAATTCACACTTACCGTCCTTCGTGAGCAACCAGCAATACCTGTTAACTACTTGAGGATATGGACACGTTTAGACAGTTTATTCTGGCTCCATTAGATGATTATATACAATTCAGGAAGAATCTGTGGGAGTTATAAGGGTAAAGCCTATCGCAATTAACCTATTGACTTCCATATACCCTTCCTAATCTAAATATAATCGTCTAATAATAACCAGAATATACTGTCAAAACGCTTTATGATGCTCAAGAGGTTTAATATTGTACGCATATATAAAAGAGATATCCTAGTCTCGGCACGAGTTAAAGAAATGGAAGTATCACATTTAATTACAGGATAAATTCATATTTTTTCACCAACTAACTTCACTTCTAAACTCAATTAATGAAATCAACAAATACATGTGGCACTCCAAGGACTCGAACCTAGGATACTCAATCGAATTCCACGCATTTATGCATGACGCTGTCAAAACAGATATATTTTGTTTTCTTCTGTGAAAGGAAGAGAATTCGTGTGAGCAACTTAAATGTTGTTAAAGTGCTCCAAAATACGAGTTTATATAAATATAATCGTGTTGGGCTGATATTCATATAAAATATCGATGGAGAGTTCTACATACAATTCAAAGGCCACAAGAAATATTTTCACCAAGACACATTTTATTCCTCATCAATAAATCCACTTATCCACCAATACGACCAAATAATTTCACCAACAAGAATACATCAGAGGAATTAAATTAGCAGCTGCCGGTCCAAGCAATCTCCTACACAGCACCAACATCAATCCTTCCACTGGTCTCTGCTATCAATCTCCTACACAGCATCAACATCAATCCTTCCACTGGTCTCTGCTATCAATATCTTACACAACACCAACATCAATCCTTCCACTGGTCTCTGCTATCAATCTCCTACACACCAACATCAATCCTTCAACTGGTCTCTGCTATCAATCTCCTACACAACACCAACATCAATCCTTCCACTGGTGTCTGCTATCAATCTCCTACACAACACCAACATCAATCCTTCCACTGGTCTCTGCTATCAATCTCCTACACAGCATCAACATCAATCCTTCCACTGGTCTCTGCTATCAATATCTTACACAACACCAACATCAATCCTTCCACTGGTCTCTGCTATCAATCTCCTACACACCAACATCAATCCTTCAACTGGTCTCTGCTATCAATCTCCTACACAACACCAACATCAATCCTTCCACTGGTCCCTGCTATCAATCTCCTACACAACACCAACATCAATCCTCCCACTGGTCTCTGCTATCAATCTCCTACACAACACCAACATTAATCCTTCCAGTGGTCTCTGCTATCAATCTCTTACACTACACCAACATCAATCCTTCCACTGGTCTCTGCTATCAATCTCCTACACAACACCAACATCAATCCTTCCAATGGTCTCTGCTATTAATTTCCTACACAACACCAACATTAATCCTTCCACTGGTCTCTGCTATCAATCTCCTACACAACACCAACATCAATCCTTCCACTGGTCTCTGCTATCAATCTCCTACACAGCACCAACATCAATCCTTCCACTGGTCTCTGCTATCAATCTCCTATACAACACCAACATCAATCCTTCCAATGGTCTCTGCTATCAATCTCCTACACAACACCAACATTAATCCTTCCACTGGTCTCTGCTATCAATCTCCTACACAACACCAACATCAATCCTTCCACTGGTCTCTGCTATCAATCTCCTACACAGCACCAACATCAATCCTTCCACTGGTCTCTGCTATCAATCTCCTACACAACACCAACATCAATCCTTCCACTGGTCTCTGCTATCAATCTCCTACACAACACCAAAATCAATCCTTCCACTGGTCTCTGCTATCAATCTCCTACACAACACCAACATCAATCCTTCCACTGGTCTCTGCTATCAATCTCCTACACAACACCAACATCAATCCTTCCACTGGTCTCTGCTATCAATCTCCTACACAACACCAACTTCAATCCTTCCACTGGTCTCTGCTATCAATCTCCTACACAACACCAACATCAATCCTTCCACTGGTCTCTGCTATTAATCTCCTACACAACACCAACATCAATCCTTCCACTGGTCTCTGCTATCAATCTCCTACACAACACCAACATCAATCCTTCCACTGGTCTCTGCTATTAATCTCCTACACAACACCAACATCAATCCTTCCACTGGTCTCTGCTATTAATGTCCTACACAACACCAACATCAATCCTTCCACTGGTCTCTGCTTAAACTTTAGATATCGTTTAAGTTAATGAAAGTGAGGAGGTTCGTATATTGTCTTTGTTTTAAGCGAATTCATTCTTATTCGGACACAATCAATTCGGAATAATGCGATTAAGATTAAGAAAGGTGTACGGACGTCAGAGGGTTAATTGAGATAGTCTTTACCCTTATGATTCCCAAATTCCTCCTAAGCTAACTAAAATCGTATAATGATGGCCAGAAAAAAAAAAGTGTCATAATGCGTCCTAATCTTCAAAGGGTTAAGGGGAGATGGGTCGTTTTCGGGTCCCTCTTCTCCCTCATGTGTAGCCCCATGAGTTTTCAGATTTTAAGATGTTTGCCCAATTAGTGTGTCGATTCTCATGACCTTTCGCCCAATTTCTGTGTCAATATTAAGACCTTTCGTGCTATTTAGGTGTCGATTTTTTGTCTGGCGAACGGTACTGAGACTGCAATTTTGGAAGAACCGGCCTTCGGCCAGGCCAGATTTCAACCGAAAACTGTACAAATTAATCTACAAGGGGGATATAATGGATGCATATTTTTGTTTAATTTGATGGAGGTCTAGGGAGGAAACTAGAAAAATAATGTATATATGGAAAAAATCGACCAACAAGTGAACAATTCCCCCCCCCCCCCCCTCCACCTCCTTAAGTGAATAGGGACCACTCAAATCACAAGCAGACTGGATAAAGTGCCAACACAATGCACCGTTGACGCGGCAGTTATCAGCGTAAACCGCGAAATAGTCATTCCTATCGGTACTATATTAGTGCAGGTATGTCGTGGCCGATACACATTATTTGGAATTGAAATTAAAATGTATACTTCCTGACTAAAACTAGGTGTTACTTTGATTATATATTTTGTTTTAGGCATGTCTAATATTTGTAATCTATAGGTAAACAACAAAGCGATAATATTTCCGATTTAAGGGAGCTCAGACGGTATTCTGCAGCATAATTTACTGGTTCGGCTCAATGATTTAAGAAAAGGGTTTAGTTTGCTCTCTAAACCTCCATCAAACTTAAAGCACCACTCACAATACCCCCCTTTGATATAAATTTTGTACATTTTTCGGTAGAAAAATTACCCGGCCGAAGGCCGATTCCACTTCAAATACAGGCTCGCTGTCGCTCGCCAGGAAAAAAAATAGACCCCTAAATGGCACGACAGGTCTTAATATTGGCAAAGAAATAGGGCAAAAGGTCTGAATATCACCAAACTAATGGGGCGAATGTCTTGAAATCTCATAACTAATAGGGCTAAACATGAGGGAGGAGAACTCGAAAAACCAACTGACTGCCCTTAACCAGACAGATGCAAATATGAAACTCCAATATACGTCAGTGCACCTTATGATTATTAACCACTGCTGTACCAGTGACGTATTTCATATTTCATGTCAGCTACATTCAGACGATTTTATGAAGCTTAGGAAAGATAATTATATGGTAACTAAAAGGATTGATGGAGATAGTCTGTAGCCTTCTCATGGGTATAAGGTAGCTAAAAGGATTGATGGAGATAGTCTGTAGCCTTCTCATGGGTATAAGGTAGCTAAAAGGATTGATGGAGATAGTCTGTAGCCTTCTTATGGGTAGATATATGGTAACTAAAAGGATTGATTGAGATAGTCTGTAGCCTTCTTATGGGTAGATATATGGTAACTAAAAGGATTGATTGAGATAGTCTGTAGCCTTCTTATGGGTAGATATATGGTAACTAAAAGGATTGATTGAGATAGTCTGTAGCCCTCTTATGGGTAGATATATGGTAACTAAAAGGATTGATTGAGATAGTCTGTAGCCTTCTTAGGGGTAGATATATGGTAACTAAAAGTATTGATTGAGATAGTCTGTAGCCTTCTTATGGGTAGATATATGGTAACTAAAAGGATTGATTGAGATAGTCTGTAGCCTTCTTATGGGTAGATATATGGTAACTAAAAGGATTGATTGAGATAGTCTGTAGCCTTCTTATGGTAGATATATGGTAACTAAAGGATGATTGAGATAGTCTGTAGCCTTCTTATGGGTAGATATATGGTAACTAAAAGGATTGATTGAGATAGTCTGTAGCCTTCTTATGGGTAGATATATGGTAACTAAAAGGATTGATTGAGATAGTCTGTAGCCTTCTTATTGGTAGATATATGGTGACTAAAAGGATTGATTGAGATAGTCTGTAGCCTTCTTATGGGTAGATATATGGTAACTAAAAGGATTGTGTGACGTTAACCACTCAGTTAGAACCGCATGGCTTGTCCTACAGTGACTCGCTAGGATCGCCAGGGCAGTGGATGGGGCTACAGTTTATGTATTAGAGTGTGCTTTATTTCATATGAAAGCTCGTGTCATGGGCAGTCCAGAAAGGCTCTTTGTTTTCACCCATGTCAAGGCTTTCTATATTTAATTGTAAAATATATGTTTTATCATTAACTAGTAATGATGGGATCTGGGAGAGAGAGAGAGAGAGAGTAGAACAGAGTGAGAGGGGGGCGCGCAGTGATTTTGCCCCGCTCGATGACGTCACGGCTGGCTGCCTCGTGGGGGTTGGTTGAGGGAGGTCCTTACCATGTTGCTAGCTTCTTTGCTAGTGGCTAGAGGACTTGTTACCGCTTTACTTTGCGCGGTGAAAACTAGTCCCGGTATATATACAGGTTCCTCGCCACTCTCCCCCTCAGATCTGGTTTCTAGAAGCATCTATCTTATCCCTTGCTACCTGTCCGCTGCTCTGCACCTGAGAATCTTTTCCTCTGTCTATCCCTCTCATTTTCCATATCTTTCACCACCTTTTATTAATATTATACCCACTCTGGTTAACTCTGCAAAATCAGCTTCATGCTGGCCAGTTGTATTGTGCGTTAAGGTCTGATATAACCCATGTATGTTAGTGTTAAGATAAGTTGATCAGAAGCATTGGTTGGCATTTATATTGTTTAAGTACCGCTTCCTATAATTATTAGTGTTCTGCTGGATTAGATAATGCTAGACTAGGGGTCTGATATTATAAGGTATTGTTTCCTATGAGTGCTGGCTTTAGGAAAAGGCTGCACGACATACCTGAGAACTGGAGTTGATTGAGTAAATTCTAGTCTGTGTGCCATTGAGAGTAGAGCATGCACGAATGAGGGCTTTTTGCCTATACCATTCTGCACTGTTCTAATCTCGTTATTTGTCTTTGAGGTACGCCAGGAGAACGCTTAATACTTCGGTATTAAGGTTTCTCAAGAGAGCTACCCTTCCCAATAACGTAATATGTGACGCACAGACTTGAGATTTGCACTAGGCTATGCGGCATGCCATGCGCACCAGTATCTCGTATCATTGACTCTAGGACTTTATCAATCATAGTAGACATTAAGTATATTAACCCAATTACTCTTTTTATGCATACCCATTTATGATTTCACAAGCATATCGCAGCCTAGTTTGATGTATGGAGACACAAACGACTTAGGGTCTTTTTGTTGATAGGAATACTGCATTGTCGTGGCGATTATTATTGTTGTAGTGTTTAGGATATTCTTGGCTCCGACGGCATTATATATTCTGCCTTTTTGTGTGCATAGCCTGCACGAGCATTGTTCCGCTGCCTGCCTTTTTGGGTTCCATTTCCGATACGAGCATCTTTATAGCATCTAGCATTTAAAGAAGATTCCTTGTTAGTGTTGAAGGACTTTAGTGCACTTTCTTTCATGCAGGAGTGCCTGACATTTATTGGTATAAGTAACGTAAGCTGTAACTTCTCTTACCACCTTACTTTGCATACCATAACCAAGCACCTTCGGTTATAGGTAGTAATAGGCTGTTTTCACATAACATTAAGCCTAAAGTAGACGCACATTTATTGAGAGTTTGAAAGCCTATTATTGCATATAGAACTCTGTAGAGTATTTGTGTTCTTTATTCACTGGGAATAAACATCAGAGGTTGGATCTAGCGCTTTCTGTTGTAGCATTTATGCCATTACTAGTCCAATGAATAAGAGCCCTGATATATTTAAACCTCAGTCGTAACAATTGATTGAGATAGTCTATAGCCTTCTTATGGGTAGATATATGGTAACTAAAAGGATTGATTGAGATAGTCTGTAGCCTTCTTATGGGTAGATATATGGTAACTAAAAGGATTGATTGAGATAGTCTGTAGCCTTCTTATGGGTAGATATATGGTAACTAAAAGGATTGATTGAGATAGTCTGTAGCCTTCTTATGGGTAGATATATGGTAACTAAAAGGATTGATTGAGATAGTCTGTAGCCTTCTTATGGGTAGATATATGGTAACTAAAAGGATTGATTGAGATAGTCTGTAGCCTTCTTATGGGTAGATATATGGTAACTAAAAGGATTGATTGAGATAGTCTGTAGCCTTCTTATTGGTAGATATATGGTAACTAAAAGGATTGATTGAGATAGTCTGTAGCCTTCTTATGGGTAGATATATGGTAACTAAAAGGATTGATTGAGATAGTCTGTAGCCTTCTTATGGGTAGATATATGGTAACTAAAAGGATTGATTGAGATAGTCTGTAGCCTTCTTATGGGTAGATATATGGTAACTAAAAGGATTGATTGAGATAGTCTGTAGCCTTCTTATGGGTAGATATATGGTAACTAAAAGGATTGATTGAGATAGTCTGTAGCCTTCTTATGGGTAGATATATGGTAACTAAAAGGATTGATTGAGATAGTCTGTAGCCTTCTTATGGGTAGATATATGGTAACTAAAAGGATTGATTGAGATAGTCTGTAGCCTTCTTATGGGTAGATATATGGTAACTAAAAGGATTGATTGAGATAGTCTGTAGCCTTCTTATGGGTAGATATATGGTAACTAAAAGGATTGATTGAGATAGTCTGTAGCCTTCTTAGGGGTAGATATATGGTAACTAAAAGGATTGATTGAGATAGTCTGTAGCCTTCTTATGGGTAGACGTCCTTTCTAAGCTGAACAAAATCGTCTAATAATTGTGATAATATAATGAAAAGGACGTCACCGGTACAGAAGGGGTTAAACTATAATGTTTGAAGGCGTTCATAATATGATAGATTTGTAAATACTTTTGTTTCTGGCAGATGAATTAGATGAATGTATCACGTGACCTGACAGCTGTCCCTTGTTTGTTTGACCTCTTTCATATGATGACTGACACCACAATAAATTACGGTGGTGACATCCCTCATATTAAGGGAGGATGGGCGTATTTATTTCCTCATTTATGTATCTTGCTATCATTATTTTAGTTTCCTCCCTAGATCTCCATTAAGCTTAAAAAAAACTCCCAAGACCCTCCTTCAAGATATATTTGTACATTTCTCGATAGAGAAATGTCCAGGACGAAGGCCGGTTTCTCTTAAATTACAGGCTCGCTATCGCTCGCCAGAAAATAATCGACACCTAAATGACACGAAAAACTTGAATATTGACAAAGAAAATGTGCGAACAGTCTTAAAATCGCCAAACTAATGGACCGACCGTCTAAATCTGAAAACTATTGGTGCTAAACTTGAGGGAGAAGGGGGATCAGAAAAGCAACCCATCTCCCCCTAACCCTCTTTGTACCGATGATGTCATCTTTATTGGATTTGAGCTTCATATAGTCAATTTTATATAGGTTAGGAAGAATGTATGGTAGCTAAACAGTATAATTGAGATAGTCCGTAGCTATTAACGGATTGACGTCCATCCTAAGGTGAACACAATTGTCTAACAGTTGCAAAAGTATAATGGAAAGTCGGCGACCGGTACTGAACGGGATAATGATCGCAATCACTCTTATTGACAATGTGCAAATAATGTTTATCTTGGATTTGTTTTGCATGTGATACAATAGTTACAATAAAAACAAAAAATACATTATATACAATTCATACACAGATGAAATGTATGCAACGAACATATTGATTATAATATAAAGTAACTGTATGTATGTATGTATGTATGTATGTGTATGCTCAGGCACATACTCCATAGCTGGGGGTTAGCCGACTTGAGACAGAGACCGAACAGAAACAAAATGTAAAGTTCCAATATTTAGGGTACGGTACCACTTTCGTGTTCCATCGCCCCTTTCTGTGTCGTCTAGTCGGTGAAGTTTACAAGGGGAGGAGAATTCCTAGCCCTCACCCCAAAAAGAAAGGTAGGACAGTAAACCAGAATCGGCTAAGGTTGGGTAGAGGATGCCAAACCTCACTCAGGATAGTACCAGCTCTCACCCTAAGTAAACTTATAAAAGTTCTAATTAAATCCCATATTCTATTTGTACTGTTTATAACATGAGCAAAATGCCTTCTGAAGTTAGGTTCTAAATCCATCATCACTTCGATCTTTCTAATAATTTGTATATTTCATTTATCCATGCACTTCATATTGGAAGTCTTTATGATATAGCTTTTGTCATCCTAATACACTTATCAGGATGAACAGCCAGTAGCCATGCTTCAGACCATCATTTCCTTTAAGATAATTATCTTTCCTTATTGTTTACAATCTTCCAAATGTGTTATCCTTCTGAATATTTTGGCATCATCCCCATAATTTATACTGTAGGTGTATGTTACTGTTTATTCTTTAACCCCTCCTGTACTGGTGACGTCTTTTAATTATTTTTCTAGCTAAATTTAATCGATTGTGTGCAGTTTAAGAAGGCTCTGTGGTAGACAAAATGGTTAACTGAGATACTTCAAAGCCTGTTAATTCCACATAGTCATTGGCAATAGTATATGATCCAATATTACTGAGCAACCGTTAATATGGAACCTTATCAAAGGCGTCCATAACATCGCAATAAGCCAATTCTATAGTATGCTATATCCCTCTCCATAAATAATAATATAATACACTAACCATTGTATGGAGCACTGTAGAATGCCCACATACAAAACCATACTATGTGTTGTTGAACATATCTCCATGTGCTATGTGCTCTATAATATGTTTTCTAACTAATGTTCCCACAACATGCATATAACGCATGCTAATCTAATGGGTCTATAGTTTCTTGGTTCACCTTTATCACCCTTTTAATAATTATGTCTGTATTATGTGTTGTCTTCCACTCAGTTAGAATGTACTGCCTATCAAAATATATCTGTATTATGTGTTGTCTTCCACTCAGTTAGAATGTACTGCCTATCAAAATATATCTGTATTATGTGTTGTCTTCCACTCAGTTAAAATGTAATGCCTATCAAAATATATTTGTATTATGTGTTGTCTTCCACTCGGTTAGAATGTACTGCCTATCAAAATATGTCTGTATTATGTGTTGTCTTCCACTCAGTTAGAATGTACTGCCTATCAAAATATGTCTGTATTATGTGTTGTCTTCCACTCAGTTAGAATGTACTGCCTATCAAAATATGTCTGTATTATGTGTTGTCTTCCACTCAGTTAGAATGTACTGCCTATCAAAATATGTCTGTATTATGTGTTGTCTTCCACTCAGTTAGAATGTACATCAAAATATGTCTGTATTATGTGTTGTCTTCCACTCAGTTAGAATGTACTGCCTATCAAAATATGTCTGTATTATGTGTTGTCTTCCACTCCGTTAGAATGTACTGCCTATCAAAATATGTCTGTACTATGTGTTGTCTTCCACTCAGTTAGAATGTACTGCCTATCAAAATATATCTGTATTTTGTGTTGTCTTCCACTCAGTTAGAATGTACTGCCTATCAAAATATGTCTGTATTATGTGTTGTCTTCCACTCAGTTAGAATGTACTGCCTATCAAAATATGTCTGTATTATGAGTTGTCTTCCACTCAATTCGAATGTACTGCCTATCAAAATATGTCTGTATTATGTGTTGTCTTCCACTCAGTTAGAATGTACTGCCTATCAAAATATGTCTGTACTATGTGTTGTCTTCCACTCAGTTAGAATGTACTGCCTATCAAAATATATCTGTATTATGTGTTGTCTTCCACTCAGTTAGAATGTACTGCCTATCAAAATATGTCTGTATTATGTGTTGTCTTCCACTCAGTTAGAATGTACTGCCTATCAAAATATGTCTGTATTATGTGTTGTCTTCCACTCAGTTAGAATGTACTGCCTATCAAAATATGTCTGTATTATGTGTTGTCTTCCACTCAGTTAGAATATACTGCCTATCAAAATATGTCTGTATTATGTGTTGTCTTCCACTCAGTTAGAATGTACTGCCTATCAAAATATAACTGATACATTAGTTTCAGTTGTTTTGCAATACCGTTTATAACTTCCTTTATGGATCTCGGGTGAATCACGTGGTCCTTGTGATGTATTATAGCTTTAGATTTTCAATCATGTCTACCCTATCCTTTTGATATACTTTCATTTTACAGACGTTAGAACTCCTACATCTTCTCTTCGCTAAACGAATACAGGTATGTTTTTTCTACATTTAACCTTGTAAATACAGTTATAAATATAAAACCTAAATACAAATATTATTTCATCCTTACTTTAATTCAATGCAATGAAGAGCTGATGCAGAGCCTAATGTTGGATTTTATTCCACAGTTCTTCAGGGAGCCAAGCACATGATACCAATTTCAGACAACCAATGTATACTCTTCTGTACAACCCATCTCTATTACTTTTCAAGGTGGTAGTATACAAATATTAATATAATATATAGAGACCAAATGATTATTAACATACATTTAGCGTTCACAAGTGGTCCCATACTATGAGCAGTATATACAACCCAATTCATTCACGCGAGTTGTGTGTTGCTGAACCCATTTAAGTCTTGATGTTTTGATATCTAACACATACAATTAGAAAGTCAATATTTCAGCCTTGAAGACAAGGAGGCAGCAGGAAGAACAGGTCTGGCGGGCAGAGTGATTCACGAGGTAATATATTGCGGATGAAATGGTGCAGAAACAATGAGACCTGCTGTTGCTCACTTCCTGACTGACGGAACAACTCAACCAGCAGACCATTTCAACCAGTAGGTCTCAACCAGTACCAACTCAACCAATATTGTTAGGTTAGGTTAGGTCAGGTCAAGTTAAGTTACAACTTCAAATTGACACTAAACTTAGTTTCATTTCATGTGACGATACAATGCTATCTCTGTATCTTAATTACTCCGCTATTATGCAGGTGTGTAGCGCAATATGTTAATTATGAACAATTGTAACTTTTATTAAATACAGACATAGTAGTTTCTTATTTTCCCGTTAGCTATCGATAAATCAGTTGCTAAGGGATTCAGTTTACCGTCAGATGAAATGAAACAGGGTATAGTTTGAGTATTTTCCTATTTGATTATAACAAACTAACCAGTGTTTCCTCCATGTTAATAATATGTTATATGTTACAAGCGAGTGTACAGAGTGCCAAAGAGTATTTGATTATAACAAACAAACCAGTGTTTCCTCCATGTTAATAATATGTTATATGTTACAAGCGAGTGTACAGAGTGCCAAAGAGTATTTGATTATAACAAACTAACCAGTGTTTCCTCCATGTTAATACTGTGTTATATGTTACAAGCGAGTGTACAGAGTGCCAAAGAGTATTTGATTATAACAAACTAACCAGTGTTTCCTCCATGTTAATAATGTGTTATATGTTACAAGCGAGTGTAAAGAGTGCCAAAGAGTATTTTCAATTAAACACTGACCAAGGCTCAGTGCGGCAGTAGAGAATAACACCACCACCAAACAAAATTTAACACTGTACATTCGTCTTGGTGCGATATGTCAAGATTGTATGGAGTTTGTATTGAAAATGTTATTCAGTTGCACGTTCAAAGTTACACTTGAAAACACTATTTTGATCTATCTACAAAATTAATATGGTTCATTCATCTGTAAATATCTGGTTAACTCTTCCAGTACCAGTGCCGTCCTTTTTATTTAATGCTGGCTACTATTAGACGCACTTTCCAGTTTAACCCTTATTTAGCGGGCTAGGTGGTCTATTTGACCGTAGCGCCCAGCGTTTTTTGTTTTACCCTAAATAGGGTTGTTTCCGTGCTCATTTTCATGCCTAAATAAGACCCAGAGCGTAAAACAAGTATCTATCCCTGAAAGGGCGTAAACAGAGCTTTCCGAACCATCCTTGTACGACCACTGGTTCTCTTGCAACGATCGTGCAACATGAGTGCAAAAAACCTAAAATAAGGTAATTTCCTTACATAATTCCCTGTGTAGCGAGTGAGAAAGGGGGGAGAAGGATGGGATACAGTTCAGTCGGTCCACCGCGGTGGTGGGGACCAGTCATAAGGTTCCTATGCTCGTCCCACCGCTCAGCTCTCTCTCTCAGCAACATTACGTGCTGAAAATGGTGCTCGACAGATGTCGTGCACCGCCACATAGTCCAAATTTATTTCACTCGACATATGTCGCGCGCCGCCAATAAGGGGTTAAAAAGACCCCTCCAGTACCTAATACGCTTCGACCTATTTCATTTAACCCATTTTACTACCATAGATCCATCCTAAGCTGCAAAAATTTGTCTGAATATAGCTAGAATAAAATATAAAAAGATGTCGCCGATACTGAAGGGGTTACCTACACTTAAACCTATAGTTTCAGAGGACTATACACTACCCTATTCCAAGTAAGCAGGCCAAACCTCTTGAACATTAACCTCTATAACTCACAAAAGACTAGAGTAATCAAGCTAATAATTCCAACAATTGGGAAGGGTCCGCTGGGGAACAGGTTTGGAAATGTACAGCTCATTTACTCTATCCCTTTAAGAGTTATACAGTAGAGGTTAGGGTTCAGGATTTCTGGACTACCAACTTGGAACAGGGTATATATAGGCTGTACTACCATGTTCACTCGGTTTAAGAGTTATGCAGTAGAGGTTAGGGTTCAGGATTTCTGGACTACCAACTTGGAACAGGGTAAATATAGACTGTACTACCATGTTCACTCGGTTTTACAAGTTGACTTACAGTAGGTCTTGAGGAATGTGTATTATCTGCCTTAAGAGGGAAGGGTTTATTTATTGGGCGAATTATTAATCTATATATTATATTTTCAGTTTCCTCCTAAGACATCCATCAAGCTTAAAAATATCCCCAAGATCCCCCCTTCTAGATAAATTTGTAATTTTCTACCGAACAATGTCCACATTTATCTTGAAGGGGTATCTTGGGGGTATTTTTCAAGCTTGATGGAGGCCTAGCGAGGAAACTAAGACAAACAAATAATGTACATAATATGTAGACCAAATTTGTAATTACAGGCTCGCTATCGCTCGCAATGAAAAAAATGACACCGAAATGGAACGATAGGTTTAAATATTGACAAAGAAATGTGTCAAAAAGTTTCAAAAACGCCAAACTAATGGTTTGAACGTCTTAAAATCTGGACACTAAAGGGTTAGCGCTAAACATGAGAGAGAAGGAGGCCAGACTCACCCCCCCCCCCCCCACTTATCTGTTTAGCATAATGTCCGTCATGGTAACTAGAAACCCAAACAAATATGTCTCGCTTTACACAATGGTCTTTGTTTAATATAAATCATTTCTATAACGGTGACATCCTTTTCATTATATTTTGATATTATTTGATGATTTTATTCAGCTTAATAAGGACGTCTACCAATTAATAGGCTACAGACTATCTCAACTAATTATAACATGAGTTAAAACATGAACAAGCGTTGTATAGGTAAAATAACACTTGAATCATCCGCATCTCACCACCTAGTCTATTGTACTAATTATAACAGGAGTTAAAACATGAACAAGCGTTGCAAAGGTAAAATAACACTTGAATCATCCGAATCTCACCACCTAGTCTATTGTACTAATTATAACAGGAGTTAAAACATGAACAAGCGTTGCAAAGGTAAAATAACACTTGAATCATCCGAATCTCACCACCTAGTCTTACATTGTACTAATTATAACAGGAGTTAAAACATGAACAAGTGTTGCAAAGGTAAAATAACACTTGAATCATCCGCAGCTCACCACCTAGTCTACTGTACTTCAAACCTTACACATGCCTCCATCCTTGTATGCACACAACATTGGAATTCTTTGGAGGAACTCAAATTACTCTTGAGTAATCCCATTGGTCAAATATAACTCATACATTACCGGTGACATATTGTTCATTATATTCTGGCAATTGTTAGATGATTTTATTGAGACTAAATAGAGCATCCAGTAATTAACAGGTTTGGAACTATCTCACTTAACCCTTTTTACTACCACAGATCCTTCTTAAACTGCATAACATCATCTAAATATAGCTAGGATATAATACAAAATACGTCGCTGGTACACAAGGGGTTAACCCAGAGGTCATTTTGGTCGAAATAAGCCGATTGGTCGAATATCTCAAATATATCCGGTGCATTTAACCCCTTCTGTACCGGCAACGTGTTATTAACTATAATCTGGCTACTATGAGACGATAATATTCAGTTTCAAAAGAGCCTACAGCAATTAACAGGCTTCGAACTTTTTCCCTGAACCCTTTTTACTACCACAGATCCTTCTAAAGCTGCACATACTGCTCTAAATATAGTTAGAATTAAAATAAGAAGTCGTCGCCGGTACAGAAGGGGTTAATATGTCAATAGAGAGAGCAATGAAGCGTCATAAATCCGTCTCACAGATGACCGAGCTCTTAAAGAGACGTTCTGGGGGTACTGCTTGTTATTTGGTCTGTATATTTATCTATTAAATATTTTTTGAGATTCCTTACTAGACCTCCATCAAGCTTACTATGTATATTTTTCGGTAGAAAAATATCATGGCAGAAGGCTGGTTCCTCCTAAAACTACAGGCTCGCTATCGCTTGGCAAGAAAAAATCGACGCCTAAATAGCACGAAAGATCCTAATATTGACAAAGAATTGGGGTGTAAGGTCTTAAAATCGACAAACTAATGGAAAAAAAGGTCATAAAATTTGAAAACTAACAAAGGGTTAAATATGAGGGAGAAAGGAGTCTAGAAAAAACAATCATCTTCCCTTAATAAGATGTTCTGCCTTAATTGTGCATCGACCCTCTCTCACAAAGGCTTCACTAATGACTCTCTTAAGTAAACCCTATATTTCTGGAATTGGGGTTTAATTGATACTCTCATTCTCTCTCTCTCTCAGTACAATGCTGTTTTTACTAAAATTGAGTCCATGATTTGTCAATATTAATACCTATTCTGACAGATCTTTGAAGTACTATTCGTTTTGTCAATGAAGTCAAACTAGTGTATTATTTCGAGTTGCATTCCAATATTGAAGGAAGCTCGCCTACCTTTTAACTCTCTGCATAATATATATAGCATACACATTTCTCTTGTCAAATGTTCTTTTCAATTGATTGGGGTGAATTTTACCAGTCGTTTACTAGTGTTATACCAAGAAAATCTAGCCAGTGATATTATGCCACGAAAATACGGCAGTCCCCCTCCTAACAACCGTTTCCCTCTCAGCCCAATATAGCTCCTTCTTCCACCAGCCAGAGTAGGGTTGTCTGGCAACACCCACAGAGATACTGCCGCCTGGTGGTCACGGCCAGCCGTGACGTCATCCACAACCTGATTGGCCACTGGGGAAGGGGCAGCACCCAATAGCAAGGCCGCCACAACCCCACCACCCGCGCCACGACGAGAGGGACACATTCACCCCCGTACTTCCCCCTTCTTGTGTCCTTTTCATCAACAATCGCTTGAGCCCGGCACCTTCAGAAAAGTGTAATAGGAGTTTAGCAGTTCCTCAGGATATGATCTCACTACCATATGAGATCATGAGAGCTATCCAGCCTCAAGAGTGCTTCACGGCTTCCAGGGAGCTTTCCCGCCCCACCAGAGTGGTGCTATCCAGCCTGACTCAGTGCTATCCAGCCTGACTCAGTGCTATCCGGGTATTCATTAACCCCTACTGTACCAGAGGGTATTACTGTAAATGTAACCTCAGTACCCCGCATTGTGGCCAAAATGGCTTCCGAGTCAAGAGAGAGCAACCTCTTACCCTGAAACTTGAACGAGTACTGAGCCAGCTCGCCTGTGGGACCTTATATACACTCTGAGAAGTGTTACCAAGTATTCAAACCAGTGATTACAAGTCATGGTGCCAGGTACCGCTGGTACAAGGACCGCATATTACGGACGTACGTCATACGTCGCTGGTACAGGCGAGTGACTTTTTTACTGTCGGCCAACGTACGTCGCTGGTATAGTAAGGGTTAAGAGTCACGTAGCTTAACTCCGACCTGACTGTCAGGTCTCTTCTAAGCTTAACCCGTGGAGCCCCGGCTAGTTTTGTAATGTTTGCGCACCAGAACCCGGCCGGTTTTCAAAAAATTGTTTTATTCCAGAAACAATAGCGAATGGGTTAGGAATGAAGGAAAAACCACGAAAAACCGCTCAAAAAGCTTAAAAAATGGTCCTACAGAGCCCCCGAAAACGGATTTTATAAGAGTAAAAAATTGAAGGCAATTATCCCAAAAAAACAGGTTTTTGCGCGCTCACGCGCACGCACGTGGACTTTGAGAGTTTTCAACCATCGGCACGGTTGCGTGGGATACGTACACAGTTCCCATACAAATCTGAGCCCTCTTGAGTGGCTACACCTGAGGTTACGGTCGGCGCAATTAGGGTGACGCGCCAGGCGCGTCTCTGGGGCTGTGCGTTACATACATCGCCGATGCGTCAGGCGCGTCGCTGGGGCTGTACGGGTTAATAGATATTCATGTGATTATAATATAATACCCTAACACCCAATCATTCATTTTGTTACTTTGTTCTATATATATATATATATATATATATATATATGTATATATATATATACCTGTATGTATATATACAGTATAATATATATATACTGTATATATATATATATATATATATACAGTATATGTATATATATATATATATATTATATATATATATATATATATATATATATAATATATATATATATATATATATATATATATATATATATATATATATATATATATATATATATATACAGTATATATATATATATTATATATATATATATATATATATATATATATATATATATATATATATATATATATATATATATATATATATATATATATATATTGTATATATATACAGTATATATATATATATATATATATATATATAGACGGCCTGAACTCTGCTTATACCCACACACTACACCATAATGTAGAACTAAGCTGTTCCCCAAACTATTAATTGAGAAAAGCTCACTAGAATCAAGCTTCAGTACTCCCCCAAACCTAAGACATACATTCAGGAGTTTTACAGTGATCAAACCTACCGTCTCTAGTTAATGTATATAATTATTGTATGTTCCTATGTATCTTGTATTTTTTATGAAGAACTAAGGTGATCCCCACACTATTAAGGACATTATGTTCCGTGATACATATATATATAATGTTTTGTGTTTAACCTTGAGTGTCTCGTGCCTCCAGAGTGCTACCCAGCCTCGCTCCTGTACCAGTAAACCGGGACAGAGATGTATTAAGAGAGGACTCGTTCCTGTACCAGTTAACTTGGACAGAGATTAATTGAGAGAAGACCTTAACTAAATTCGACTTGGCTTTCAAGTCCCTTCCAAGCTTAACATATAGTCACATAACCTTACTTAGACACACTTACACACTGCCCTTCATGTTGCTGCTTTGTCTATATGTATATATCGTAATGCGTCTGACTGGCCCCTCATCCAACAGACCTCTACATATACAGTACATAGACGAAAGTAACTATGCCTTATAACCGCACGCTACCCACGAAATTATGATCAAGTTGCCACATAAATATACACACATATGTTCTTTTATATATGCATCCAATCTCTCTGTTTGTAGATAACTTTTGTATTGATTGCCTACTGTATGTGTTTATGATTTGCCTGTTCGTTGTGATACAATAATAACCCCTGCTATTCACGCTGTAACTTGCATCAATAAAGCAACCTATAAGACTTGTACACCCACCAATGTATCTCTCAACAACTTCCCCTCGGTCTATAGGGACCCCACAACATGTGGTGTTGTTTATGCAACCTATATATTATATAGATTATAGGGGTTGGTATCTCAACTAGTGTACAGAAAGCTTGTGTCGTAATTGAATTTGATGCATTTGATACAATTGATTCATCTATATTCCCAACCAATATACAATGTTGGACGTAAGCTATGTAATATATGTAACATGTTTGCGTTAGGATGTCGTTGTAAAATAAACAAACGTTTACTGATGAATATAACGCGTGATAAGAGTCACAATGTAGGCCAATAAAGAATATAACATACCCCTGCAGCCCGGGGGGAAATACCAGAAACTATATCAAACAAATGTGTTCTCCTCGGTCTTGGCGTGTTATGCGCTGCCGCTTTTGGATAACATTTATTGGAATTGGATTTTCTGTTTTACCAAAACAATATCACAATAAATATATGCAAGTCAGACACATAAATACATAGTTACAGCTTTAACCCCTTCAGCACCATGACGCCTTTTTAACTTTGATTCTGGCTAAAATTAGATGAGTTTATGCAGTTTAAGAGGGACCTTTATGTTATTAAGAGGGTTTATTGAGATAGTACTTACCCATATCAGTCGTAGAGGTAGATTATATACTCAAGACAATCATCTAATGGTAACCATAATGTGATGCAAAATACATAATGTTGGTGAATGAGTTAATGTTCCGTGCGTTTACGAGGGATAATATACGTATACCGCGGTGGGTCTCAACCAAATACGTAATGTTGGTGAAGGAGTTAATGTTCCGTGCGTTTACGAGGGATAATATACGTATACCGCGGTGGGTCTCAACCAAATACGTAATGTTGGTGAATGAGTTAATGTTCCGTGCGTTTACGAGGGATAATATACGTATACCGCGGTGGGTCTCAACCAAATACGTAACGTTGGTGAATGAGTTAATGTTCCGTGCGTTTACGAGGGATAATATACGTATACCGCGGTGGGTCTCAACCAAATACGTAATGTTGGTGAATGAGTTAATGTTCCGTGCGTTTACGAGGGATAATATACGTATACCGCGGTGGGTCTCAACCAAATACGTAATGTTGGTGAAGGAGTTAATGTTCCGTGCGTTTACGAGGGATAATATACGTATACCGCCGCGGTGGGTCTCAACCAAATATACGTGAACAATAAAGAAGAAATGTAAATATTTGGTTTTATCCGCAGGTTTCCTGAGAAGCACCGTTATGTTCCTCGCGGAAAACAAAAGCTATCACATTTTATTTTTTCGGTGGAAAGTTTAGATTTGTTTGCTGGCAATGTCGAGGTGCCAGACAGAACACGACGGGTGGTGAATGAATAATACAATGCACGATTTCAACCAGTACCTCTCATCTAGTGCCAACTCAACCATGTTTGTTTACGTTAGAAAAGAATAAAAAGTTAGCACTGCAATCCTTGGCACTGGTTACATTGGCGTTGGTTAAGAAAACATACAAAGTCGTACATATACTGTACCATACTACATGTACTACATTCATTTCCGATGCAAATCTCAATTGAGTCGGTTTAATAGTATTGTGTCAGATGTATGTTAATACAAAACGGTATCATCATCAAATGTCACAAACACATAATATGCGTACCTGTCATTTAGCATTACAAACACATAATATGCGTACCTGTCATTTAGCATTACAAAAACTCGTAAAGTTAATTCCATACTCTCACCGCCAAACACAAAAAAATAAAATTAAAACAAAATAAACAAATAAGGTTACCCCTTAACCATCATTGCGTATATTTCATCATATGCTGGTTAACATTAGAAGATTTTCCTTAGTATATAATATACCTCTTTGACTCAAATGGGTATATACGATCCCTCTTAAATTCATCTATCTATCTATCTATTGCCTGACGCCGTGATCCCCGAAGGGGTGGCCACGAACGAACCGCCCCCATGCACCTCTGTCCCCAGTCAGTCGACGCCCCTCCCCCCAACCAGCACCACCTTCGTTCATGTACTTCCTCACTCCATCCTTCCACCTCATATTCGGTCTACCTCTCCCCCTCTGTCCCTCCACCTCGCTCTCATACACCCTCTTAGTCATTCTCTCGCTTTCCATACGTTCCATATGGCCGAACCATCTCAAGTTGTTCCTTTTCACACTTTCCAGCACATCTACCTCCACACCACACCTCCTTCTTACTTCCTCATTAGTCTGTCTTAAATTCATAGGTCCTTCTAAAACTGCATACAATGGTCTAACTTTATCCAGAATCAAAGGTAAGAATGCATCATGGTGCTGAAGGGGTTAATGCAATGTTTGGTTTCATGATTGAAAACAAATACAACAAACCAATTATAATTAATATTGGAAACAAATACAACAAACCCATTATAATTAATATTGGAAACAAATACAACAAACCCATTATAATTAATATTGGAAACAAATACAACAAACCCATTATAATTAATATTGGAAACAAATACAACAAACCCATTATAATTAATATTGGAAACAAATACAACAAACCCATTATAATTAATATTGGAAACAAATACAACAAACCCATTATAATTAATATTGGAAACAAATACAACAAACCCATTATAATTAATATTGGAAACAAATACAACAAACCCATAATTAATATTGGAAACAAATACAACAAACCCATTATAATTAATATTGGAAACAAATACAACAAACCCATTATAATTAATATTGGAAACAAATACAACAAACCCATTATAATTAATATTGGAAACAAATACAACAAACCCATTATAATTAATATTGGAAACAAATACAACAAACCCATTATAATTAATATTGAGTCCAGATGATTTGTCTATATCCCATTCAGTACCGGTGACGTCCCTTATGTTTTATATTCTGGCTAATATGTGACGATTTAAGTCAGCTTAGAATGAACGTCCAACCATTACAAGGCTACCTATAATCTCAATTAACCCTTTTAGCTGCCATATATCCTTCCTAAGCTTCATAAAATCATCTAAATGTCGCTGAAACAAGTCAACGCTACTGAAAGGGAATGTAAGATGGTGACAGAAGGCAAAGCTGCCTGTGGCGAGTGCCCCACACCCCACCCCGAACAATACATAAACAATATATATACATAAATAAACAGAGTAACAGAGAACCAAATTCAAAGTAAGTATAGAGTCAAAACATTTGGACCACGGAGCTTTAAGCAGCCCAAGTCATAGACAGAGGGGAAGATAGGATGAGGGATTGATTTTCAACGTTTACTTGTTGAGAGGAAGAATGATTGGGACAATTGGTTCTCTCTTGGGTTAGAGACTTGGACAGCATAGGAATGGGAATGTGTTGCGAGGTGGATGCCACCTAAGCTCCGTCAGGGAGGAGGTATAGCCTACACTGAAAGAGCTCTGAAGAACATTGATTATTTTAGTAATCAACATGTAACATTATTATCTGTAGAACATTATTAGGAGGAGGTGAGTTGATGAGACGAAATGCTTCTGACTCTACCCATTCGAGAAGTGCGGTATGGCTGGAACCCCACCCATGCGAACAGCGCTCGATACATGGACGTACAGTACACCTGTGCAGAGAAAAGTAGTTGTACAGGGGTCAAGAACCCACTTAGAAGGTTGAACACACCTAACTTCTGTTTAGCAGGTGGTAGTATATAGTGTTTCCAAGAAATATCAAAGGAAATACACAGGCTATAGTGTGATTAAAAAGATAAAAATAAGCAAAGAAAATAGAACGGTGCATACATGCATGAATATAATGTATGACACTTCTACCAACTCGAGTATGGACTGTAAAAGTTAACTAGTTTCCATAAAATATAGATGGGAAATCATACATGGTGGACATTTCAATTTCATACCAAATTAATGGACCCGCATTTCAGAACACGGTACATTTTTTTGTTCAATTAATCCCACGTAATTCTGGCCAACTTGATATAATATAACCGTTCTCTTCCCAAGCTTGGGGGTAACATTAACTCCTTCTGTACCGGGGACGTTTTTTTTTTTTTTTATTCTAGCTATATTTTGACGATTTTGTATAGCTTAAGAAGTATCTGTGGTAGTTAAAAGGGTTAACTAAAGATAGTTCTACGCCTGTTAATTGCTGGAGGCGCTTCTTAAGCTCAATACAATCGTCTAATATTAGCCAGTATAAAATGAAAAGTACAGAACTTGTCTGAACGGGTTAACATTCAGTACAGTATATCTCACAACTACACATTTAGTGGGTGTGGTAGTACGTCCTGGCATGATTCACATGCTCGCACACAGTCAGGGAACATCCTGACGACGTATACAGACTAAACACACATAACAAAGCCACTCCAACAGCTTCATCTCTCTCCAACACCCCTTCTCCCCTCTCTACACTCTTCAGAAAAATAGGAAAAGTAGAATGTAGATACGAGGTGCTGTTGTAAAGGCTTATCCCTCAATAACTTCATCTGATCTGATGGGCTAGGCATCGAACCCCAGTTAACCCCTTCAGCAACATTACTCCTTTTACCTTTGATTCTGGCTAAAAATAGATGATGTTATGCAATTTAAGAAGGACCTATGTTATTAAGAGGGTTTTTGGATATGGTATTCACCCATTTGAGACCTAGAGGTACATTATATACTAAAGAAAATCGTAAATAATATAGTCAACAGCATATACTGTATATTACCAGTGCCTAAATATATATTATATGTATTGCTTACTGTTAATAAGTCCCGTAATAAATCCTAAGTCACATTATATGAAATAAATAGCCATGCTTTGATGAAAACATATATTTTCATCGAGCAATTATGGATTTATTTGCGTCATATTATTGCCAAGTGTTCATATTTAACAACACATTTCGCTACAACATATTGGTAGCAGCCGAGTAATCAGGATGGCGAGACAGCAATTTACCATCAGCTGGAAAACCATCAGGTATAGTATGCTTGTGTATCATATAAAGACCACACTTATATAATTACCAATATATTTCACTACAAAATCTTCAAAATTACTGACAAATCTTGATGAGAACTATGCACTTTACCGTAAGTTGAAAAGAAACAGACTATAGAAAGGGTGAACAAAAACCTGAAAGGATGATTAAGTATAAAAGCTGACTTTCTATATAACTCTGGTACGGTACACTCGGATACCATAGTCTCTAGCTCACTCATAAATGTTCGTAGACTTCACCAATTTCTAATTATGGAAGTATATCTCTGGAAACAAATTTACGAACATAACTCTCTATACATTAATTACAAAGCTACTGTATATATACTATTTATTGAAACGCATGTTTTATCCAAAAATCAATCCAGATAGTTATAATTGCATTAAGACAAGTAAGGGAGGTCCATGAATTCTAATAAGTGGGTTAGAGACTATGGCATCCGAGTGTACATCGTGTAAAATGTGTTCATTATAATGCATATCACGTATTACTGCTGGTAATTATAGAGTGGCATTAACCGAGTCATACATATATAGGGCTTGAAACTGAAAACTAAAAGCAAGTACTAATTGCTAGTATCAAATAAAACATATTTATACATATATTTTAACGGCAACGATATTCAATTCAGTCGAGAGAGCGAACGTGTATGTAAAAGCGTTAATGACCGCAATTCAGTCGAGAGAGCGAACGTGTATGTAAAAGCGTTAATGACCGCAATTCAGTCGAGAGAGCGAACGTGTATGTAAAAGCGTTAATGACCGCAATTCAGTCGAGAGAGCGAACGTGTATGTAAAAGCGTTAATGACCGCAATTCAGTCGAGAGAGCGAACGTGTATGTAAAAGCGTTAATGACCGCAATTCAGTCGAGAGAGCGAACGTGTATGTAAAACCGTTAATGACCGCAATTCAGTCGAGAGAGCGAACGTGTATGTAAAAGCGTTAATGACCGCAATTCAGTCGAGAGAGCGAACGTGTATGTAAAAGCGTTAATGACCGCAATTCAGTCGAGAGAGCGAACGTGTTAATGACCGCAATTCTACATAAAAACGCTAAGACTCTTATTTTACCTCATTATGAAGTATCACATCTGAGGTGAAGCCATTGATTTATGTAGGCGAATAGTGGTTGATGCTTCTGAATGCTTGTGTTCTTGCTTTATGTAGGCGAATAGTGGTTGATGCTTCTGAATGCTTGTGTTCTTGCTTTATGGAGGCGAATAGTGGTTGATGCTTCTGAATGCTTGTGTTCTTGCTTTATGTAGGCGAATAGTGGTTGATGCTTCTGAATGCTTGTGTTCTTGCTTTATGTAGGCGAATAGTGGTTGATGCTTCTGAATGCTTGTGTTCTTGCTTTATGGAGGCGAATAGTGGTTGATGCTTCTGAATGCTTGTGTTCTTGCTTTATGTAGGCGAATAGTGGTTGATGCTTCTGAATGCTTGTGTTCTTGCTTTATGGAGGCGAATAGTTGTATGTGTTCTCCTGTCACAGGCATTTTCTTGCTCGTGTCTCTTGCTAATCCTCCCTACCCCTTGTGGGAGTAAGGGCTGGCTACTGACTGACTGACTGACAGACTCAAGTATCAAACATAATGAACGAACATCCGAAATATCTGGCATAACACTAACGAAAACCTTTGATTAAGTCCGGGAAAAGTTCGAAATATATATCAAATATTAGTATTTTTGGGCGTTCAGCTACTCATAAAATATCCCGCTCCTCTTACATAATTTTGTTCTTATGCAAAATTTAATTGTGTAATCACCATTAATTAGGGCATTAAATGTGTTCCAATTGTTCAAATTATCCTCATATTAGACTCCATAATAACATGCAGTTTCCACGTATTTGTAAAGAAAACTGCCTGCAAATCTGGTTTTGTTAGAATTCCATTATTCCTAGCATACATTTATATCGCAAAATAGCTAACATAATCTAGCTGTCATGGAACTTCCATGTTCGAAATGTGAGGGAAAAGATCAGCAAACAGTGTGGCATACTCTACTTAACACGACATTGTTTTAATAATGACACAATGAAACAGTTATATTATTCACTGATGTATCCATTCTTCTCATATTGCCACACTGTTTGGGGGCAGTCTGGGAAAACTAAACTAAAATCATTAGATGTAGCTCACAAAAGAGTTATTAGAACAATTACATACCAGTCAAAATATGCCCATACCAATGAACTCTTCAAAAAGCTAGAACTCTTGAAGTTCCAGGACATAAATATATATTGCAGTGCTTTATTTGTATTTAAATCATTAAACCATATTAGCAATGAGGGATTATTTCGATATCGAATTAATCAAAGATACGAGTTAAGAAATGTCAACCAACTTGAAATTCCATTAAGAACGACTAGCCAATCCCAAACATCTATCAATTACCATGGCGTTAAGATTTGGAATCAGTTACCACAAGCATTGCAAAATATAAACACAGTGTCTGGCTTCAAAGTTGCACTAAAAAGACATCTACTTTCCAAATATTAACATTTCATTTTTATATATGTATTTGTATGTGTGCAGTCCTTGGGTATATATTTGTGTGGATATATACGTATGTACTTCTGGGTGCATGCGTATATGTAAGTGCATGTGCGTGTACAAGTTGGTATTATGTATTCGTATGTGTAAGTGCGTATTTACGTACAGCGTGTGGACGTACGTCCAGTATATGTGTGTATATGAGTGAGTATAGGTTGATATCTTGGTGTAAGTGTAAATGCGTGTATATAATAACTATCGTTTTCCATATTTTAAATTTCTAATAGAGACTGAATAATTACATGGGTCCATGTATTGACATACGCATGTGGTCTGGACTAATATCTCGGGGTCGCTTGGATTATATATTTTCTCTATGGAAATATTTTCATTTTTTCGCTAGTATACAGATACTAAATTGCACAAGTTGTTTATTAACCTTAACTGTAGAGTATCTAAAAGAACTATAACGACATCAAAATTATGAAGAAACAAAAACTTTGCTATATCTATTTGATTAGTAAATCTAATTTTGACCCGGGTATTTGTCTTGTAGTGTGTACAATTTTGAAATTATTTACTTTGTTTTCATATTATTACTGTAACAGCTTTCGAGTTTAAGCTTGATGTGCCTTTAACCCTTCCTACCCGGGCTGTCTTACCCAATGACGGTCGCCCCTACCCGGGCGAAATGGCTGAAAAACGTCTAGGCCTAGGCTACCGTATTTATGTTTATTTTCACTGCTAGAACTTTCCCACTCATCTATAATCGTAGTGCGGTTTTCAATCTGTATTTTGGCATTGAGTAGAGCTCTGTAAGTCAACTGGTTCAGTTGTGATGACGATTTCAGTGGAGCCAATATTGCAGAGATGTTGCCAATATGGGGGCTTTTCAGACACTAATTTCGTCATGACGTCATAACAATAACATTGAGGAGTCTTCTCCTTCTTGTTTTCGGAGGTGCGGTGACGAACCCTTGGGTTTGTTGACATACGTCGTACGCACGGCGTTCAGACCAAGCTTAATTAGGCTATTAAGCTCATGCCTTAGATAAGGCATACCGGGTAGCGGCCCTTCTTTCGTGCTGTCCTTACCTAAGGCAGACCGGGTAGGAAGGGTTAAGAGAGATACCTCTCACAAGGCTCAGCCAATGTAATGTTAATTTTGAATTATGATTATCATAAGAACATAAGAAAATGGGAGTCTGCAGAAAGCCGATTGGCCAAAGCAAGGCAGATCCCTGTCCCACACAACCCCAATTCAATTACAAAGCCCAATTATAGGCTCAACACTCTAATACCCTGAGGATCATCTTACCAAAACGGTTAGAGATTAACGTAGGATTATGGGGGTCTGCAGAGCGCTGATTGGCCCAACCCGGCTGATCCCCCTTCACACCCAACCCTTCTCGTCCATATGCTTATCCAATTTTGTCTTAAAGCTCCCTACCGTTTTAGATCCCACTATAGCACTTGGTAGTCCATTCCACCCATCTACAACTCTGTTGCCAAACCAATACTTGCCTATATCTTTTCTGAAACGAAATTTATCTAATTTGAAACCATTGGTACAAGTTCTTTCGCTATCACTGAGTTTTAGTACATTTGTCATGTCCCCTTTGTTAATCCCACTAACCCACTTGAACACCTCTATCATATCCCCTCTAACTCTGCGTCTCTCTAACGAATGTAAACCTAATTTCTTCAACCTTTCTTCATACGGAAGATTTCTAATATTATGGATCCTTTTTGTCATTCTACACTGTACTCTCTCCAATGAATCTATGTCCATTCTGTAATAAGGACACCAAAATTGGACAGCATAATCCATATGGGGTCTCACTAATGACAAGTAAACTTTTAAAATAACATCAGCAAGTTCTGTTACTCACACTCCTAGAGATGAACCCGAGAATCCTGTTTGCCTTATTACGAACGCTTATACACTGTTTTCTAGGCTTCAAATCATTGCTAACAAACACACCTAGATCTTTCTCGCAGTCTGAATTTTCTAATTCTAAATTAGCTAGTTTATATTGAACATTTGTTTGCATCTTCCCTATCTTTAATACCTTGCATTTGTCAATGTTAAACTTCATCTGCCAATTTACTGACCATTCATGTAAGGTATCTAGATCCCTTTGGAGGCACTCTATATCGCTATCTGAATCAATTGATCTCCCTATTTTAGTATCGTCTGCGAATTTACTTATCCTACTAGTTATACCTAAATCTAGGTCATTTATGTATATAAGAAACCACAGGGGACCTAATACCGATCCCTGGGGGACACCACTTTTGACTGCTCCCCACTCTGACTTGGTACCATTTATGCTGACTCTCTGTTTCCTACCAATTAGCCATGACCTAATCCATCCCAACAACGATCCTCCTATTCCATGTGCCTCAACCTTTCTCATCAATCTCTCATGAGGGACTCTGTCGAAAGCTTTACTGAAATCTAAATAAATAATATCATATGTCTTGTCACTATCTACTGCTTCATATACCTCTGAGAAAAAGCTAAGCAAATTAGTAAGGCAAGAACGTCCCTGAGTGAATCCATGCTGAGAAGAATTTATTAAGTTAAATTTTGCTAAGTGGCTTCTAATTTTCCTAGCAATAATAGACTCTAGCAACTTTCCTATGATTGATGTAAGACTAATGGGACGGTAATTGGATGCTATCGATTTATCACCTTTTTTGAAGATCGGAACTATATTTGCAAGCTTCCAAGCTTCTGGAACTAAACCTGTTTCTAATGACTTGTTAAATAAAAATGCTAATGGGCTACTTAACTCATCTCTGCATTCTTTTAATACTCTAGCATATACCTCGTCAGGACCAGGCGATTTTTGAGGTTTCAGTCTGTCAATTTCCTTAAGCACATAATTTCTACTTATACTAACTGTACTTAACATATTTTCTATACTATCACTATATACCACATTGACTTCTGGAATCTGTACCAAATTTTAATTAGTGAAAACGGAAAGAAACTGACTATTTAATGTACTGCACATTTCTAAATCATGTTTAGTTATTTCTCCTATTGAAGTTTTTAGGGGGCCTATTACATTTCTAACTTTAGATTTATATAGTTGGTGAAAAGCTTTAGGGTTATTTTTTGAGTCACTGGCTATCCTTATTTCATAATTTCTTTTTGCTTTGCTGATTTCCTTTTTGACCTGTCTTGATAGAGTCTGATAGTATATATGTAGATGATTTTCGCCTTTCTTTTAGTTTTCTATATATTCCTTTCTTTTTTCCTATAAGATCTATTAGCTTATTAGTCATCCATTTTGGTTGGTTCTGCGTCGATCTAAATCTTCTTTTAGGGATATATTTATTTTGAGCATTGTGGAGTGAAGCAATAAACTGGTTATATGTAGGTGGCAAGTTTAACTCTGGCAAATCCTGACTTAATTGCTTAACAATAGGGTCCACCCTTAAGTTTCTTCTTAGCCCACCATAATCGGCTTTTCTGAAATCTGGGATAAGTGTCGTATTCTCTTTAGCATTCCCTGTCCATTGTATATTAAAAATAAATAGATTTATGATCGCTATTTCCTAGGTGGTCACCAATCTCTACATCATTTATCATATGTTCATTGTTACTGAAAACTAAATCAAGAATATTAATACCTCTAGTCGGCGTATCTATGAATTGAAATAAAAAACTATCTTGTACTACCTCAATAAACTCTACTGAATCGGAGTCGCCTATTTGGTGCTGCCAATCAATGTTCTGAAAATTAAAATCCCCCATAATGCACACATTGCTAAACCTTGATGCTATTTTAATTTCCTCCCATAACGATGTTCCGCCATTTCTACTCATATTAGGCGGTCTATATATAACTCCAATAACTATGGTCTCACTACCTTCGTTAACCTTTACCCAAACACTTTCATTATCATTATTTAGTCTAATACCTGATTTAATACAGCTTTTTAATGAACTCCTGACAAACACTGCTATACCGCCACCCCTCTTACTTGTTCGGTCATATTTAAACAAACTATATCCTGGAATATCAAATTCTGCTAAAAAATGCCTAGCTTCTGTATTAATCCACGTTTCAGTTAGCGCTATTATGTCTATATTTTCTGTGCTAACGAGTGCTCTAAGTTCGTTCATTTTGTTACATAAACTCCTACAATTTGTATAATATACCCTCAACCTATTACTTTTATTTGCAACTAATTTGCTATTGTGTTTAGCTAACTTATTATTTCTTGTTGAACTACTAGCTCTAGACGGAAATTCTACTCTATCAGTATTCTCATCTTTACTATCAGTTACATGTGTAGTGTTGTCGATACTACCATTAAACATCACTATATCCGTACTATCTTGACTGATTATTTCTATATTACTCACTGGTTTGTCAAATGAAGTACCTGCTCCATATGGAGACAGTATTTTACTTACACACCCAGGTTTTTTTTTAACGAAACCCCGCAACAATCTTGTCCAGTGAGCTTGCTAAGGTCGAAACTCCTAGTCGAGAAAGATGTACTCCATCCTGGGCATACAGTTCATCCTTACCATAGAAGTGGGTCCAATTATCTAGGAATGGTATTGACTTTGCCTTGCAATACTTCTCCATCCGGCTATTTACACCAATAGCCCTGGAGGACCATTCCTTCCGTACCCCTCTTCTTGGCAGGATACTGTGTTCCACAGGAAATCCACCCTTCTCCTTGATCCTCTCCAGCATTTCCTGGTACTTGGTCAGCAACTCCTCAGTCCTGCATCTCCATATGTCATTGGACCCCGCGTTGATGAAGATGATGGGGTCCTCCCCACCCACTTCTAGGACACCATCCATCTTCTCTGCCACCCTCCCGACTCCGGCTCCAGATAGGCAGACAACTTTACTAACATGAGTGTTAGTAGCCCCGTCAAGGTACCTAACCATTGAATCACCGACAATGAACTTAGCTTTTTTCCGTTGTCGGCGTGTAGCAGGAGTTGTAGCAACAACAGCAGCAGACTTCCCCCCCCTCCCCTCTCATTGCCTCGATGATCGCCACTTCCTCGCCATCACTCTCATCAGCCAAGGTGCTGAAGTTGTTGTGGGTCTTGAGTGGCTGCCTTTTCAGCTTGCAGGCCGTTGCACTTGTTGACACCACTTTCCAAGGGGCTTCACGATCCCTGGGAACACTTCCGGTAGCCTCACACTTCTTCTCCGCCATAGCTAATCTCAAGGCCAAATTTTCATCTTTGAAACACTGAATCTCCTGCTCCACACTCTCCAGTCTTTCTTGCAAAGCAAGACAAAGCTGGAGAGTATGGGAGGAGACAGCAGACTCATCAACAACAACCATCACTAAGAAAGTTCACTAGGACCTCACTAAGGGAAAACAGGTACACTAGCGGTCACTGGGGACGTCCGCACTGGTCAAGGGTCAGAGGGCAACTGAATGTGTATCATGTGTATGTTCTACTGGCTAAATCAAAAGTTTCAATTCAATTCAATTCAATAGCTTGACCAGCCTAACCCGACCTAGCTAACTTAACCTTGCATATAACGTAAACCTTGAATGTTTGGAATAAACATAACTAATGATGTGGGAAAGAGTTATAATCATATATGCAGTATGATGTACGGAAAACATCATCATCCTTCTAAATTATATATTATACTTATACAAATATTCGTTTATATTAAGACCAATTGCCTATACAGCAACATATAGTGCTTGCAGTTTTCCATCTCTACCTGTGGCACTCAAAAAAATAATAATAATAATAATAATAATAATATAATAATAATTATAATAATAATTAAAGTTGCAAGAAACGTTGTCCGGGGTTCTAGCGGTTTTGCAAGTAGGGTATTGTGTTGGATACAAAAGCTGTGTCACAGATATCAAAAGGTCATTTAACTTATCGGGCATGGAGAAACTACAGAAGGAACAGATTGTGCAAACAAACATAAGCGAGAGAGGGAGAGATTGGCTGTATAAGAGATCTGCCTCTATTTGTTTAGTAACAGAGTTGTAGATATGTGGAATAGGCTACCGAGTGCTATAATGGGATCAAGAACAATAGAGCTTCAACTTGAAATTAGATAGAACGAGATGGTGGGTGTGAAAGGGATCTGCCATGTGTAGGTCAATCGGCTCTCTGCAGACTCCCGTTTTCTTATTTTGTTTATGTTCTCATTTGTGAGAGTGAGAGTATGGCAAGAGAGAATAGGATGTCATAAACGTAAGGAAGATACCGATAAATATGAGAGAGAGAGAGAGCGTGGGATGGGTTGGGTGTGAAAGGGATCTGACATGTGTGAGCCAATCGGCTCTCTGCAGACTCCGGTTTTCTTATGTTCTCATTTGTGAGGGAGAGAGAGAGAGTATGGCAAGAGAGAATAGGATGTCGTAAACGTAAGGAAGATAGCGATAAATATGAGAGAGAGCGAGAGAGAGAAAGCGCGGGATGGATTGGGTGTGAAAGGGATCTGACATGTGTGGGCCAATTGGCTCTCTGCAAACTCCGGTTTTCTTATGTTCTCATTTGTGAGAGAGACAGAGACTAGGGTGTCATAAATGTAAGGAAGACAGATAAATGAGAAAGGGTTTTTATGAGATGGGTTGGGTGTGAAAAGGATCTGTCTTGTGTGGGCTAATTGGCTCTTTGCAGACTCCTATTTTCTTATGTTCCTATTTCTTACAATTGTGTTTTGGTTGCAGGTATATGATAACATGGGTGTATAGTAAGTAGTGTAAATAACAGGTAACGTTTATGAGATGGGTTGGGTGTGAAAGGGATCTGCCTTATGTGGGCCACTTGGCTCTGCAGACTCCCATTTTCATCTTGGTTGCATGTGTAAGGGATCTGCCTCATTTGTACCGGTGTGCAAACAAACAAGAGCGAGAGAGAAAGTGATTGGCTGTGTAAGGGATCTGCCTCTATTCGCTTGGTATAAGAGTTGTAGATATGTGCAATAGGCTACCGAGTGCTATAGTAGGATCAATAACAATAGAGCTTCAACATAAAATTTGATAGAACGAGATGAGTTGGGTGTGAAAGGGATCTGCCATGGGTGGGCCAATCGGCTCTCTGCAGACTCCCATTTTCATCTTGGTAGCATATGTAAGGGATCTGCCTCATTTGTACAAGTGTGCAAATAAGAGAGAGAGAGAGAGAGATTGGCTGTGTAAGGGATCTGCCTCTCGTAACAGAGTAGTAGATATGTGAAATAGGCTACCAAGTGCTATAGTGGGATCAAGAACAATAGAGAATTTCCAGATAAAATCAGATAGTCATATGGACGAAATGGGTTGGATGTGAAAGGGATCTGCCTTTTGTGGTCCACTTGTCTCTCTGCAGATTCCCATGTTCATATTAGTTGCATGTGTAAGGGATCTGCCTCATGTGTACCGGTGTGCAAGCAAACGAGCGACAGAGAGAGACTGGGTGTGTAAGGGATCTGCCTCTATTCATTTAGTAACAGAGTTGTAGATATGTGGAATAGGCTACCGAGTCCTATAGTGGGATCAAGAACAATAGAGTTCAACATAAAATTAGATAGGACGAGATGGGTTGGGTGTGAAAGGCTGCCACGGGCGTGTCTGGCCTCCATTTTGGATATCATATCAAATGTTGCCCAATACAAAAATGCACCTTGTGTCAAAGTTTGGTCCCGATCCGACAATCAGTTCCGGAGTTATTGCGTAAAAACCGGACTATATATATACTTTTATGGAAGCATGCAATACTTCTTGAACCCAGATAATGTTGCTTGCTGTTTGAGGGAGGAGGAAAGGTAAGTCACACCACACCAAAAATTGTCAAAACTTTGAAGGTCTAGAACTTTGTTATTAAACAAAGCATTTGGCAAAGGGAGGAATTGTTAAATACCTTAGCCAATACTCTGTTATTCACCAAAAATAAATTTGAATTATCACAATTATTTGGTAGGGTAGATATGTATAGGTAGGTTGGCTAAATAATTGGTGGAATTCGTAGGGACTCGAAATGTTTTGAGAGAGTTAAATGAAAACAAAAATGATAGATCTGAATAATAAATCGACTATGTTATTAAGCAAAACTGGGGGATGCGTGGAAGCCTATAGACTGTAGACAGACGGTGAACTTTGTGTGGGTAGCGAATACGGTTTTAAAGTAATTTAAGAATAGACAGTTTTCAATGCTGCGGCCTAACTATTCCACCCATTTATATTATTTTGGTATCAAAACGTTCGGAATCGCGAGCCTCACCCAACTACGCAAACATGGCTTTCATCATCGGCATAGTTTTCAAGATGTGAAATTTTAAGTGGAATTCAAGGTTTTTTCAAGATTGCCGGAAAAAACCCTACTTGCAAAAGCAAAACATTCTCAATAACATTTGCGGAGCATTAGTAGTGGAGTCCATATGCCAAAGCCCAATCATTTCCTATGAGTGGGAGAGACGGTATTTAGTCGTCAAATTTTTCAGGAAATCGGCTGCCACGGACCTGTTTGGCAGCCATGCCGGATGTTTAGCATATCAAAAGTTGCCTAATACAAAAACGCACCTCTTGTGATAGTTTGATCCCGATCCAAAAAGCAGTTCTGGAGTTATTGAGTAAAAACCGGCGTGTAAGAATAATTTGGATGAATAAGTGGGTTTAATGATTACAATAGGGGTTCCCCGTAGGGGTCCGAACCCCTAATAATAATAATAATAATAATAATAATATAAATAATAATGATACAAATAATAATAATAAGCCTGCTCATTGCTGGTACTCTCTAACCAATTATAAAGATTCGTCAAGATTATCTCTGGAAACGATTTGATGAATATAATTGTATTATGCATCAACTACAAAACTATATATACTATATATTGAAAAGCAAGTTCTATCCTAAGAATAACCCGGATAGTTATAATTGCATACGGAAAAAGCATAGGGGGTCAACGGATTCTGATGATTGGGCTAGGTACTATGGTATCCGAGTGTACATTAACGGTAAGCCTAAGACTATAAAGATAATACTGTATCGGGGTTTGTGGCTTAAATTGATGATTTAAGATAGTACACTCGGATGCCATAATCTCTAGCCCACTCATAAATATTTGTAAACTTCACCAGTTTCTCGGAGTGAAAGTAAAAAGTGCAGTGTATCAAGGAATTGTTGTGCCAACAGTGATGTATGGGGCTGAGACATGGGCTCTGAAGAAAAAGGAGAAAAGAGGGCTGGATGTGATGGAGATGAGCTGCTTGAGGAGTATGTGTGGAGTTACTCGTAAAGACAGATTGAGGAATGAAGAGATACGTAGGAGAGTGGGGCAGCAGGATCATTTGTCAGCCAGAGTGGACAGAAGGGTGCTGAGCTGGTATGGTCATGTTGAACGAATGGGAGATGAAAGGCTTACAAAGAGAATATGTGAGTCAGGTACAAGAGCAGATAGAAGGGCAGGAAGACCCCCATTGAGATGGAGAGACTGTGTAAGAAAGGTTTTGGATGATAGAGGAATGGCTATAGATCAGGTAGGGGAAGTGGTGGTGGACAGGAGTGAATGAAGAATGCTTGTGAATAGTTGAGTGAACACGTGGTCATTTGGAGTAAGGGGTCGGGCGCAAGTTGGACTAGATAATAGTCCATCAGGCGCCTGGCCCGGGGAGACGATTAATATGAAGGGTGCGCCTGGAAGTGTGGTGGGAGGGCGTGTGGCTTTGGCTCCGCTGCATGTCTGCCTGCCGAGATCGGAACCTCTCCGGGTGATCGGGGGCCGGGGGAGTGCTGGAGCGACCTTGGTGACCCTGGTCTCTGGGTCTTCTCCTGGGTGACCTGGATGTGTGTGAGTTTGTGCTTTTTATCTGTGTTTATTTGTTGTTTTATGTTTTTTTTGTGTTTTCCCTGTTCTTGCTCTGTCTTGAGTCGGCTACCCCCATAAGGGGGATTGGGCCTGAGCATATAGATAGATAGATAGACCAGTTTCGAATTATGGAAGTATATATCTGGAAACGAATTTATGGCAATAGTTGTCTATACATCAACTATAAAACTATATAAGCTATTTATTGAAAAACTAATTTTATCCAAAAAACAATCTAAATAGTTATAATTGCATACACACAAACATAGGGTGTCCACGTATTCCTTTTAGTGGGCTAGAGACTATGGTACCCGAGTGTACTTCGCATTATATATTCTGGCAATAATATGTTTTTACCAACTTACACTGAGAGTGATTGTATAGCCGGCAAAGCAAATATATCAATCAATTACTCTTCACACCAACACTGTGACAGATCATCATCATTTGACTACTGCTATAAGCACAACTTAACCCTTTATGTACCAGCGACGTCTTTGTAACTATATTCTAGCTATATATAGACGATTTGTGCAGCTTAAGAAGGATATATGGTAGCTAAAGGATTGATAGAGATAATCTGTATCACATTAATTGGTAGACATCCTTCCTAAGCTGTATGCAACCATCTAATAATTGTCAGAACATAATGAAAAGAACGTCACTGATACTGAATGAGTTTATCATTACTGTACACAAAGAAACATGCATAAATGTATCGCACAATAAACATATAATCAACATTTCTGGCAATATGATACGGAGATGGAAAGATAATGTGTCCTTGATTGTACAATATATATTTTCAAATTGTCCAATGAACCCTCCAATTTCGGGTCACCATATCATTACGACCAACACTAACACAAAAATCTGAATATATTACAGTACCGGCTGATATTGCCTCGTTACTGCAATAATGGGTGAGAGAGAGAGAGAGAGAGAGAGAGAGAGAGAGAGAGAGAGAGAGAGAGAGAGAGAGAGAGAGAGAGAGAGAGAGAGAGAGAGCAATAAGCTCGTCAAAATAAAACGTAGTCAACGAAACTTATTGTTCTAGGAATATTTTGTGACATTAGCTATATTTCTTGATTTTAGATCCACTGAAGATGACATAAGTACAGCTGGTCAAATAAGTCGCGTCTATGCTGTCATTACGTTTCACTCGCTGTGTGCTGTATTAATATCTGTCAGATGTTGAATAGGGTGGGAAAAGACAGGAACATGTTTGTATATCTCACTCGAAACGTTGAAATAAAGCTTAGATAGTACTGATACCATTTATTGATCCAAATATACTACGTGCCACGACTTCACTTATTTGGCCGACTGTACATAATTATTCTGTCGAAACGTCTGGTTAATAAAGAGGGTTCAGAACCTAATGCATAGCGAGGCCGATCCTTAGTGATCTTGGCCCCATTCATTGTTCTGTCCACTCACTAAAACATTACGCTTTCCATAATGCAATTGGGTCGAGTACATGATTAGATTGATATTCAAAATTCGAAAATGGATATTAGTCGTGATTGTGCATTCAACCTTTAACTGAGTTGGTTGTGTAATGGTTTAGATGCTTATGTTCTGGGTGTGGTGTCCCGAGTTCGAATCCTGGGAGGACCATATGTTTTCATTAGTGTATTCAAGTGCATTGGGGTTTGTAATTGATGATTAATGTTAAGAACAGGGTGTTACTTAATGAAGAAGCTGTTTGTTGTAACTCTGGTCATTCGCTTCCTATATAATGTACGATTCCCCAAGGACAAGCCTTAATCTCGTATACAATATATATATATATATATATATATACATATATATATACCGTATATATATATATATATATATATATATATATATATATATACTGTATATATATATATATATACTGTATATATACTGTATATACCGGTATATATAATTATGTATATATATATATATATATATATATATATATATATATATATATATATATATATGAAGAACATAACATTAGTAGCCAGGAAATATAACTTGCAAGTACGGGCTGGTCCTATCCAGAGTGAGGTTTGGCATCCTTTACCCAACCGTTGCTGTTTCTGTCTGTCTCTTTTACTGTCCTACATTTCATTCTGGTGGCAGGGGGCTAGGAATCCTCCACTTGTATAGTTTTCCTAATCGACGAGATAGAGAAACGGGCGAGAGAACGCCAAATTGGTCTCGGATGCTGTGAATAGTAACGTTAATTGCTGTTGCTGTTCGGGCTCTGTCTCGTATCGGCCACCCCCACCAATGGGGTATGTGCCTGAGTATTATACATACATACATACATACCTACCTACATACATACATACATACATATGCAAAACAGGTATGCATAATACAAACATTAACAATTAAAAATAATCATAGAAATGTTAAAAGTCTAAATTTATCAGTCATATTACAAGGATAACATGCAGCTAAAATTAAAGAGGAAAATGCTGAAAAAGAAAAAGAGAAATACAAGCAAATGTTTTTCTCCACTTCTGTGGACTTTCAGTGGCTAAAAGCAGTCCTGCACTTTAGGCCACTTAAGAACAAACACACGTACATTATCCTAAGTAAGTAAAAGTTTAGTGTCCTTCCTAGAGCAAGATTGTTGGGGGCATGTTTTATGTATTGACAAGATATATTTCTGTCTGTATACAGGTACATGTATGTAGACAGTACAGACAGACAAGCTGTATGTATTCATGTACCGGATGTAGTTACAGAAAACTGAAACAACAGACAAACAAGGCAGACAGAAAATAATATAAATATAGAAGACATAAACACGCATATGAATACACAAACATGATATACACAATACACAAACAAAACAGCCAGGCAAACAAGAGTGATACACAGAGAGAGGCAAGACAAATGAACAAAACAAACAGAGAGACAGAGGAGACAGACAACACGGGCAGTCAACAAAAGTTGGCAGAATGGACTTTTATTTATAATGTAGAATAATCGGTATATATTATTGTTAACATCATTCTTAACACCAATAACACATGCAATACATAAAATACATGTAAGCATGTGATTCTTCCAGGATTCGAACCCAGGATATCGCATACAGAACTTACACGCTCTAACCATTAGACCATCAAGACAGATGTTGCACGATGTTTATGATTTACTATTCTCCAAACTTCATCCTTAAATTACTGTAATTATAAATAAATGTGTATATACAATAAACAATAGTTGTATCTATATAACACATTAACTCTTAAAATAGAGAAGATTATGTAGTTAATACTTTGAAGATTATGTAGTTAATACTTTGAAGATTATGTAGTTAATACTTTGAAGATTATGTAGTTAATACTTTGAAGATTATGTAGTTAATACTTTGAAGATTATGTAGTTAATACTCTGAAGATTATGTAGTTAATACTTTGAAGATTATGTAGTTAATACTTTGAAGATTATGTAGTTAATACTTTGAAGATTATGACGCATTTGAACACATTTTTTTTCATTTGTTTATGTGAGTAAGGGAGACAAAATGCAGAACTGCCTGTAGCAAGTGCTTCCCCCAGAGATGACAAAATGACAGGGCCAAAATCAAGGGAAGTTCGAGCCAAAATGTCTGGACACACGAAGTTTGAAGCAATTTAAGTCATAGGAAGAGGGAAAGACTGATTATGTGATAGAGTTCCAGAGCTAAGCTGTTGAATAGAAGACAAATTGAGAATAACGTTTCACTCTTGAGTTGGAGAGTTACACAGAGTAGGGGTGGGATTGTATTGCAAGACGGGTGCTACGTGCTCTATGAAGAGAGGGTGGTATACACTGAGAGAGCTCTGAGGAACACTGATTATTGTAATAACGCTAGAGTAGTGAGAGGGATGCAACATTGCAGCAAAGAGAGACTGCAAAGAATTGGTGAATGGACACGATTTAATGAGACGGAAGGCTTTCTTTTCTACTTTGTCTAGAAGTGCTGTGTGAGAGGATCCTCTCCACACGTGTGAACAATAATCAATACATGGACGCACTGTGCCCCTGTAAAGAACAAGAAGCTGCGCATGGGTAAAGAACCCCTGGAAGTGGTTGAGCACACCCAGATTCTGGGAATCAGTTTTAGCAAGAGTGGTAATATGATCTTTCCAAGAGAGATTAGAAGAAAAAGAGACACCAAGAATATTAAGAGAAGATGAAGGGTTAATTTGTATGTTGTTGAAGAATAGGTCATAATTTTCTGGAAGGGGGCGACGAGTAGACAGATGGAGAAAATGAGTTTTAGAAGCATTGAAAGTAACAAGGTTTTCTCTGCCCCGATTGGAGATCTATCTATCTATCTACAGTATATGCTCAGGCCCAATCCCCATTTTGGGGGTAGCCGACTCAAGACAGAGCAAGAACAGGGAAAACACAAAAACAACATAAAACAAAAAATAAACACAGATAAAAACACAAACTCTCACACATCCAGGTCACCCAGGAGAAGACCCAGAGACCAGGGTTACCAAGGTCGCTCCAGCACTCCCCCGGCCCCTGACCACCCGGAGAGGTTCCGATCTCGGCAGGCAGACATGCAGCGGAGCCAAAGCCACAAGCCCTCCCACCACACTTCCAGGCACACCCTTCATATTAATCGTCTCCCCGGGCCAGGCGCCTGATGGACTATTATCTAGTCTAACTTGCGCCCGACCCCTTACTCCAAATGACCACGTGTTCACTCAACTATTCACAAGCATTCTCCATTCACTCCTGTCCTCCACCACTTCCCCTGCCTGATCTATAGTCATTCCTCTATCATCCAAAGCCTTTCTTACACAGTCTCTCCATCTCAATGGGGGTCTTCCTGCCCTTCTATCTCCCCTTGTACCTGAATCACATATTCTCTTTGTAAGCCTTTCATCTCCCATTCGTTCAACATGACCAATTAGAGATAGTAGACAGATCAAAAGAAAGGCGTTTTATGGCTTCTTCACGAGTTTTGGAGTTCCTGCTGTAAAACATTTTGTGGAAGGCTAGTTGAATAGTGTAATGTAGAATCGTCAGCATATGAGTGAATGGGACTGTAGATGCAGTTGAGAAGGTTGCTAATGAATAATTGGAAGACAACTGGAGATAGGACAGAACCCTGAGGAACATCGGAGTTGATAGGTTGAGAAGGTGAACGGTGGCCGTCCACAGCCGCAGCTATGGAGCGGCCGGAAAGGAAATTAGAGACAAAAGCACAGATGGAGTAATAAAAACCGCATGAGGGTATTTGGAAATAAGTGATTTGTTCCACTCTATCGAAGGCCTTCAACATGTCTACCGCAACATAATTCGGAAGGGTAAATGGAGGTTAGAAAGTTGATTAAGATTATGGAGCATTTTGAAAGTTTATTTCGGCAATTATTATAATTATTTGTATTATTATATATATATATATATATATACAGTATACAGTATATATATATATATATATATATATATATATATATATATATATATATATATATATATATATGTATAAGTAGGCAGTATGTTTTCATTGAGGCAAAATTTATTAATTAAGACCAAGGCATATTTGTTTTTTACTAACTTTTCACTTGTTTTCAATATTTCTTACTGTATGTCTGATTTCATCATTCAAATGATATATTAAGTTTCCAAAGTTCATTATTATTTTCAATTAGGTGTTGAATAATACGTCAACTTTAATTTTGTTTGTACTATTATTTATTCACTAAAGGTTTCGTTCTTTCTTTGCACATCTGTTTTAATTCTACAGATACAAATCTACTGAAGATGTGCAAAGAAAGCACGAAACGTTTAGTGAATAAATAATAGGACAAACAAAATGAAAGTTGACGTATTATTCAACACCTAATTGAAAATAATAATGAACTTTGGAAACTTAATATATAATTTGAATGATGAAATCAGACATTCAGTAAGAAATATTGAAAACAAGTGAAAAGTTAGTAAAACACAAATATGCCTTGGTCTTTAATTAATAAATTTTGCCTCAATGTGACATACAGTGAGAAATATTGAAGACACAAGTAAAAAGTTAGTAAAAAACAAATATGCCTTGGTCTTTAATAAATTTTGCCTCAATATATATATATATATATATATATATACGGTATATATATACATATATATATACCGATATATACTGTATATATACAGTATATATATATATATATATATATATATATATATATCGGTATTGCCCTGCATCAATCGAGCAGGGCAATACCCAGGGGAGGCATCATAGGAATGTGATAAGGAGTTGCTGGAACTCCTGTTTCATTTGTCTGGCTTCCCTCAGTTTTTTGTTTGTGTCTCACCTACACAGAGAGTAATCCAGCTAGCTCTCACAAACACCTCCTCCTCCTATCCATCCCACTACACTAAACAAACACACCATTCTTCTTGCCAATATTGTAAACAAAAAGATAATACTAATAATAAATAATAATAATAATATTTATATATTAATAATTTGGCTCACTCATTATTTCAATTTTGTGGGAGATCGTTGTTTTAGGCAGCTTTGCCTTTTGTCTCTTTCATACACATAGACAACAAATATATATTCCGTATTAACGGGCAAATCCAAGGTTGGAATTCGCACACAATGTTCAACTTTTGTTGAGTATACCAAAGTCAAGTTACAATATTGATTATAATACTTTAGAAATGTTCTTAGATAAAATAGATCAGCTTGTCTTATCAACAATTTCCATTTGTTGCTATTGCTCGCCTGTTATTCCGTAGCTATATAGAATGTCCTGGCTAAATATATTAAATGAGTCATGATTGTTTAATTATAGCTGACTTGGTAAATGGAATAAAGGGGTAAGGGAAGACAAATTGGCCGTACATTACTTCAGCTTATATATAAGGCCCATGTTGCGTCAGTAAATGTCCAATAAATTCAATTACTTCTGGTGATAACTATCTCTAGTATACATTTATCTCTCTCTCTCTCTCTCTCTCTCTATATATATATATATATATATATATATATATATATATATATATATATATATATATATAGGGGAGGTGTGGAGGAGTGGTCATGCCACTGGATTGGTAATCCAATGGACCCGGGTTCAAATCCCGATAGGTCAATGGGAAGATATTATTGGGATTGAATTTGTGCTGTACCTAGTATCAGTGCATTACCACAAAGCCCACCGAAATGCCAAAAAAACACCCTCATTGTTCCCTGATTAAATAACACTGTATGAATATTCTCATATTCAAAATATGTTACAGGGGGACAATGCCTAGTGAGTTCACTGCTCAATAGGTGGCGTTCTGAGAGTGAGGGTCTGAGTCTGGAGGGTGAGACGGTGAAGCACTTGAGCGAAGCAACCGGCCGCTTCAGAGATGGAGCTGCTTCGAGCCATGATGGATGCTTCACATGTCTCACTCCCCAGACTGGAACAAGACCTCACGGGCTTCACCGTGTTGAGCGGTGGAATGTACAGGCTCTCAGCCTATGCCCGAGAGGGAGTAGTTGGAATATAGAAGAAAAAAAAAATATATATATATATATATATATATATATATATATATATAATTCAATGCGTGAGCTTATAATTTAATTTATGTATAACTACTGTGTGTGTAAATTAAGCTGGTTATTGGCAATATCCTCTAAACTTATGCACCTGTATTTTCATAGCTATTAATGGGATTATCATCGTGTTGGATACAGAAGCTATAAACATATATCTGGATTTAACATTGGAACAAATCTATATTTTACTGTACATTGAATGTTATTAATATTCAAGATGAAATGTAAGAGTATGATGACCGTGTTCACTTAATCGTTAATGTTTACAATTGTGTACATTTACTCACGCAACATTACAGAGCATGTAGCTTAATAATGTTGACATCAAATGATCAGGAAAGCCAACATCATGATATTCTTAAACATTATCACTATACTCTATTACTTTTGAATAATGGGGAAAATATATTGAACAATATAAAAGTCAAAGCTATTAATTTATACACTGAATATGTAAGATACAACTTGTATATATAACTGTGAACTTGCTTTGCGTCATGCCCATAAACAAGAACATCATTTGAAAAACAATCATAATATTGTCAACAAGATGATACTTTTCACCCGCATCCATTTACACCGTGAAATACTATATTCGTGATTAATAAATAGTTCGTAATTGTATTCGTGCCTTTATAATCTAGTCAATACCAATAGCATACTGGTAATATAAAAATAAATGTTTCACAGTGTTTACATATGATAAGAGTAGTTTATGGTTGCTGATAGTTTTAGTTGTTTCTGTGTAATTAAGTCAAGTGTTCTATGACTTTTGTTTTTATATCACATATACTTGTGATATGAAAGCTAGTGTTTCTAGAAATATGGTTCAATATGCAAATGATACATCACTGCGTGATCCTGTTACCTCACTGTGTAACTCCTTATGTACAGTGGCGCTAATTAGTCATGTCTCAGCTGGCATTACGTTTGGCTCACTCTGTGCTGTATGAATGTCTGTCAGATGTTGAATTGGGTGGGTAAGTGTAGGAATATTCCTGTATCTATCTATCTAGCTATATGCTCAGGCCCAATCCCCATTTTGGGGGTAGCCGACTCAAGACAGATCAAGAACAGGGAAAACACAAAAACAACATAAAACAACAAATATACAATATAATAACAATAACAATATAAAACAACAAACATTCCTGTATACCTCACTCGAAACGAATAAATCAAGTTTTAGACATTGCTGCTACCAATTACTGATCGAAATATACTTGGTGCCGAGGCATCACTTATTAGGCCAACTGTTCCGGCGACGTCATTTTTATTATATTGTGGCCATATTTAGACGATTGTGTGCAGTTTAAGAAGTATCTGTTAAAATAAATAGGGTTAAGTGCGATAGTTCGAAGCCTGTTAATTGCTGGAGGCCCTATTTAAACTGAATAACATCGACTAATAGTAGCCAGCATAGAGTTAATAGGACGTTGCCTGTACAGAAAGGGTTAACCGATCTGATATCGCGATACCTGGATAGAACATTCATATCAAAAGTAAATGCTACCTTCCTGATTTCAATTGATCGCGTTGGATGACTGACTTTGCTGAACAGAATGATCATCCCCTGCACTATAAGCTTACACTCCATCACTAAGGCCTCTGTCACACACAGGCATTTTTCAACACGCCCTTGCACCGTCCTTGGCAGATTTTACGGAATTATGGCTAAAGAAAATAATCTAATGGTAACCAGAATATGATAAATAATACGTCATCGAGCTGAAGGGGCTGCAGAACTTTGCACCAGACTTAGAGAAACACACGGTCATATTAAAGTCTGACAAGGTCGTGACGCCAGTGTGACAGGTCCTTAACCCCTTGATAATCATGACACGTTTTGACACTTGTTCTGCCTATGATTTGCCGATTCCATATAGCATTGGAAGGATCTGTGGGAGTTAAAAGGGTAAACATGGTTTCAATCAAACCTCTGGCTTTCATACGTACTTCCAAATATGCATACAATCGTCTAATGATAGCCAGCATATGCTGACAAAATGCGTTGTGATTCACGAGGGTTAAGCAAGCTGAGCAAATGAACGATAGGGCTTTCCCTCCAATTTACTATTTTACCATATAATATGCATATTGCTTTGTTCTATCAATTATAAAATTATGGAACACTCTTCCAAATGATATTGTAAACGCAGGTAAATCCCAAATATTTATCATTAATACTAATGTAGTTTTGCTTTCTGAATCATAATTCTATTTATTATGTTATTTTCTCTTTAAATTAAATTTCACTGTATTTGCATATACTATATATCATTGGCTATGATGTGCTACCCACTGGGATCCTTTGTTTGTGTGGATGGTCTCCAGTAGGATCACATTTAGTTTTTCTTAACCCCTACTGTATCGGTGACGTTCTTTTATCTTTATTATGGCTACTATTAGACGATTATATTCAGCTTGAAATGGTCCTCCAGCAATTAACAGGCTTCGAACTATCTCACTTAACCGTTAATACTACCACAGATTCTTAAACTGCACAACGTCGTCTAAAGACTGATAGAGTAGAAGTAAAAAGACGTCGCCGGAACAGAAGGGGTTATTCACAATATGTATAACAGCGCATAATTCATAATACCATTATTACACACAAACGATAGTACGTAGGCTACGGTCACTCATAACAAATCGTGGAGTGACTATACTGTACACTATAGATCAGAATTCGGGATCAAATGTTCGGGATCAAATATTATGCTTTTTGAATGAACCTGTATATTGCTCAACCATTATAAATAATTATATTAACTAATTAAATACTGATGGTTTCCCGATACCGAAAATAATAGTCGTTCAGAATTAATTTAGTTGCAACAATACAAATATATCTACAGTAGTTGTGCAGCGTTTATTGTTTTGTCAATTTTCTATAATTAGGTCCAATTGTTACGTAGTCTATTCTGATTTACATATAAAAACGAGTATTTTTACTCGGAAATAACTTGTTAGATTATATGCAGTAAAAAGACATAATAATTATTATTTTATGTTATTCAGAGGGTGTACTGAAATCGTATTAATCCTTTTGAGTCCTAAAGGTAGAATATAAGCTAAAGGTAATCTTGTAATGGTAACAAGAATATGTTGAACATTACATCATGATGATGAAGGGGTTAACAATAATTGATGGCATCCTTCCTCGTGTACCCATGAACGATTTTAGTGGTGGGTATCCTCAGTGTCACTATTAATTTAATCTTGTTTATATATGTTGTTTTATGTGTATGAAGGAGACAAAAGGCCGGTTATGTGAATAAAGGACACAACAGGCAGGCTAACTGTACGAGTGTCTCCCTCAAAACCAAAAGAGTGACAGAGAACCCAATTCAAGGGACGTTGGGGTCAAAATGCCTGGACACACACAGTTTAAAACAGCTTTTTACATCACAGGATGAAGGAAAGATTGATTGAGGGAGAGAGTTTCAGAGTTCACTTGTTGAGTATAAAAAATACTGAGAACATTTGCTAATTCTTGGGCTAGAGAAATGGACAGAAAAGGAAAGGGACTGTGTTGAAACGCGGGTGCCTTGCACTCGCTGCAAGGGAGCTGGTATGAGCTGAGAGAGCTCTGAAGAACATATATGTTTGTAATAGCGATACAATAGTGAAGGAGATGCAACAAAGCGGCGTGTTGACAGAGATTGTATGGCACTAGTAAGAAAAATTAAGTTGATGAGGCGAAATGCTGTAATAATGTATTCTACTCGAGACATATCAGCTACTTCTTGGCGGTATCTTAAGTAGTGAACGTACTGTTATTGAAAATAAAATGATTAGAAGAACACACACTCAAAATACTGGATCAAGGGAAACCTATTCCATTGGAAACTATTGCTCTGGTGACTTTGGATTCTGTTAATGTCGCTCACAAAATTACCAAATGTAAGCTTTGGGTTAAGTGGAAGCATAGGATGTGCTCTATATATATATATATATACAGTATATATATATATATATATTATAAACAAACTATCCGAGTTTATGATGAATAACCATTATTATCACATTGGATTAAATGTAGTTATGTGAATACTACAAACACATATTATTTTGGTCTACCATTTGAATTTGCTTATCGACGGGTATATAAAGATATATTATTTTCGGAGTCATTACTGGCCAATACACGAATATAACTTAACCATTTAAAGATACAAATGCCGAAAACAGTGGCATGTTCGGGATTATTGCTTTTATTATCATGCTGGCATATACAAGAGTTGAGGGTAAATCATAAATCCGATAATAGAGAGCCAAATCAGAGCAAATGGGGTGAATAATGATAATCAAATTTTGCAGCAGGCTCGGAAAAATAGTGACCAATATTCTGTGTGATGCAGGAACCCGGAAGTGGTCATTTATCAAGGTAGTACAGTCGGCCAAATAAGTGATGTCTCGGCACCCAATACATTTTGATCAATAATTGGTATTTGCACTATCTAACCTTTATTTCATCGTTTCGAGGGAGATATACAAACATATTCGTACCTCTTCACACCCTATTCAACATGTGACTGACAGTAATACAGCACCCAGCGAACGCTATGACAGCGGAAACATGACTTATTTGGCCGACTGTACAGTTGCTCTAATAGCTCATGTCTCGGCTATCATTATGTTTTTTTATTTATTTTGTTATCCGTGTGAGTGAGGGAGACAAAAGGCAGAACTGCCTGTAGCGAGTGCCTCCCCCAGAGTTGAAAAAGTGACAGGGTCAAACTCAAGTGACGTTCGAGCCAAACTGCCTGGACACACGGAATTTGAAGCAATTTAAGTCATAGGCAGAGGGAAAGACTGATTCTGGGAGAGAGTTCTTGAGCTCAGTTGTTGAATAGAAAACAAATTCAGAATAATGTTTCACTCTTGGGTTGGAGAGTTGTACAGAGTAGGGGTGGGATTGTGTTGCAGGAAAGGTGGTATCTGCTCTGTGCTGTATTAATGTCTGTCAGACGTTGAATAGGATGGGTAAGTTTAGGAACATGTTTGTAAATCTCACTTGAAATGAATATATAAAGTTTGGATAATGTTGATACCAATTAATTATCAAAATCAATTTGGTGCCGATAATTTACTTTTTGGGCGACTGTACATCAGTGCAAGAATTTTGTGGCCCTTTTCCATTACTCACAGTCGTCAGAGGTCATGTATAACCAGTGATGCTTTGAATAAATGTTTAAGTTAATTTATGAATATATTTAATTATCTGCCATAATCTATGTTTTGGGTGGGGAGGGGGTGGGGAGGAGGGGGGTTAGGGGCATTTCGATAATTGTTCTTGTTTTTGTCTCTTCGTGAAGTGCCTAATATTTTTGTTATACACACAGTATATTTGCAATTGACCTCAACACTTAAGACTGATATAATAATTAACCCTTTGAGTACCGGTGCCGTCAATTTTACTATATTCTGGCGAGCCATTAAATCTAGGTGAAAACGGCCTTCGGCCTGGAAATGTTCTAGCTTGATGGAGGTCTAGCGAGGTTAAGATAAAAACAAAAAATAATAAAAAATAAAAACAAATTCAACAAAAAACAGTACTCCTACAGTACAGTATAACTGCTTCACTGGTTTTGTAGTAGGTCGAACCGTATACTTTATTTAATTTATGGAAGACATCGTGAACTTAACACAGTATTTTTAGTGCCCATTTGACTGCCATTCTTTAGCAGAATAATATCGTTAATTAAGAGGGAAGGGTTTGCTTGGTGGGTCCAATTATTCATTAATCAACTATTGTTTTGTATTTACTCCCTAGTAGCAGCTCTCCACGCCACTTTAAACATAGTACTACGAATCTCTCATGAACATATGACAAATATAAATACATACATAATATATATATATATATATATATATATATATATATATATATATATATATATATATATATATATAAGAACATAAGAACATAAGAAAATGGGAGTCTGCAGAAAGCCGATTGGCCTAAGCAAGGCAGATCCCTGTCCCACACAACCCCAATTACAAAGCCCAATTATAGGCTCAACACTCTAATACCCTGAGGATCATCTTACCAACCGGTTAGAGATTAACGCAGGATTACGGGGTCTGCAGAGCGCTGATTGGCCCAACCCGGCTGATCCCCCTTCACACCCAACCCTTCTCGTCCATATGCTTATCCAATTTTTTCTTAAAGCTCCCTATCGTTCTTGATCCCACTATATCACTTGGTAGCCTATTCCACCCATCTACAACTCTGTTACCAAACCAATATTTGCCTATATCTTTTCTGAAACGAAATTTATCTAATTTGAAACCATTGGTACGAGTTCTTTCGCTATCACTGAGCTTTAGTACATTTGTCATGTCCCCTTTGTTAATCCCACTAACCCACTTGAACACCTCTATCATATCCCCTCTAACTCTGCGTCTCTCTAACGAATGTAAACCTAATTTCTTCAACCTTTCTTCATACGGAAAATTTCTAATATTATGGATCATTTTTGTCATTCTACGCTGAATTCTCTCCAATGAATCTATGTCCATTCTGTAATAAGGACACCAAAATTGGACAGCATAATCCATATGGGGTCTCACTAATGACAAGTAAAGTTTTAAGATAACATCAGCAGTTCTGTTACTCACACTCCTAGAGATGAACCCGAGAATCCTGTTTGCCTTATTACGAACGCTTATACACTGTTTTCTAGGCTTCAAATCATTGCTAACAAACACACCTAGATCTTTCTCGCAGTCTGAATTTTCTAATTCTAAATTAGCTAGTTTATATTTAACATTTGTTTGCATCTTCCCTATCTTTAATACCTTGCATTTGTCAATGTTAAACTTCATCTGCCAATTTACTGACCATTCATGTAAGGTATCTAGATCCCTTTGGAGGCACTCTATATCGCTATCTGAATCAATTGATCTCCCCATTTTAGTATCGTCTGCGAATTTACTTATCCTACTAGTTATACCTAAATCTAGGTCATTTATGTATATAAGAAACAACAGGGGACCTAATACCGATCCCTGGGGGACACCACTTTTGACTGCTCCCCACTCTGACTTGGTACCATTTATGCTGACTCTCTGTTTCCTACCAATTAGCCATGACCTAATCCATCCCAACAACGACCCTCCTATTCCATGTGCCTCAACCTTTCTCATCAATCTCTCATGAGGGACTCTGTCGAAAGCTTTACTGAAATCTAAATATATAATATCATATGACTTGTCACTATCTACTGCTTCATATACCTCTGAGAAAAAGCTAAGCAAATTAGTAAGGCACGAACGTCCCTGAGTGAATCCATGCTGAGAAGAATTTATTAAGTTAAATTTTACTAAGTGGCTTCTAATTTTCCTAGCAATAATAGACTCTAGCAACTTTCCTATGATTGATGTGAGACTAATGGGACGGTAATTGGATGCTATCGATTTATCACCTTTTTTGAAGATCGGAACTACATTTGCAAGCTTCCAAGCTTCTGGAACTAAACCTGTTTCTAATGACTTGTTAAATATAAATGCTAATGGACTACTTAACTCATCTCTGCATTCTTTTAATACTCTAGCATATACCTCGTCAGGACCAGGCGATTTTTGAGGTTTCAGTCTGTCAATTTCCTTAAGCACATCATTTCTACTTATACTAACTGTACTTAACATATTTTCTATACTATCACTATATACCATATTGACTTCTGGAATCTGTGCCAAATTTTCATTAGTGAAAACGGAAAGGACTGACTATTTAATGTACTGCACATTTCTAAATCATTTTCTGTTATTTCTCCTATTGAAGTTTTTAGGGGGCCTATTACATCTCTAACTTTAGATTTATATAGTTGGTAAAAAGCTTTAGGGTTTTTTGAGTCGCTGGCTATCCTTATTTCATAATTTCTTTTTGCTTTCCTGATTTCCTTTTTGACCTGTCTTGATAGAGTCTGATAGTATATACGTAAATGATTGTCACCTTTCTTTATTTTTCGATATATTCCTTTCTTTTTTCCTATAAGATCTATTAGCTTATTAGTCATCCATTTTGGTTGGTTCTGCGTCGATCTAAATCTTCTTTTAGGGATATATTTATTTTGAGCATTGTGGAGTGAAGCAATAAACTGGTTATATGTAGGTGGCAAGTTTAACTCTGGCATATCCTGACTTAATCGCTTAACAATAGGGTCCACCCTTAAGTCTCTTCTTAGCCCACCATAATCGGCTTTTCTGAAATCTGGGATAAGTGTCGTATTCTCTTTAGCATTCCCTGTCCATTGTATATTAAAATAAATAGATTTATGATCGCTATTTCCTAGGTGGTCACCAATCTCTACATTATTTATCATATGTTCATTGTTACTGAAAACTAAATCAAGAATATTAATACCTCTAGTCGGCGTATCTATGAATTGAAATAAAAAACTATCTTGTACTACCTCTATAAACTCTACTGAATCGGAGTCGCCTATTTGGTGCTGCCAATCAATGTTCGGAAAATTAAAATCCCCCATAATGCACACATTGCTAAACCTTGATGCTATTTTAGTTTCCTCCCATAACGATTTTCCGCCATTTCTACTCATATTAGGCGGTCTATATATAACTCCAATAACTATGGTCTCTAACTATATATATAACTATATATATATATATATATATATATATATATATATATATATATATATATATATATATAGTTTATATATATATATATATATATATTATATATATTATATATATATATACCGGTATATATATATATATATATATATATATATATATATATATATATATATATATATATATATATATATATATATAAACTGTTCCTTCCATAACGCACGCACATCAACAATAGATGTTTGCAATCATCATATGAGAGAAATTTGATTGTAGATATTTCGTTTGAAAAAAATAAGAGATAAACAGATATATCGATTGTTTAAGCTTTCGTGAGTAAAACAGGACTCCGTTTTCATGAAAATGTACTTCTCTTCGGGTAGTAAACAAAATCCAGCATAACCTATTACCATTGACTCGATAATCTCCTCTCATTTATGAAAAACAAGGGGCATTTAGTTCCAAAGCTGGTTGAGGTACCGCTTTGGTCTAATGAGAGCCACTTTTGACCAGGTAAGTCCAATTAACCTCGTTCACCAACTTGGTCCCGGCGATAAATCGTTAAAGAATCAGTAATGAACCGTTTCAAGGCCGAGTTTCTAGTTTCTACTTGAAAGCGAATTACGAATCAGTACTAGGACCAAACGTAAAGCATAAAAAATAATATTACTAATCCTACTACTACTACTATTGCTACTACTACTACTACTATACTACTACTACTAATATAAATAATATTAATACTACTACAAATAATAACAATACTACAAAAACTAGTAATATTGATATAATAATCATTTAAACAAATAATTATATTTACAGAAGGGCAGCCAGGTATGACGAAACTACACATATTTTAATCTAGGAGATGCACGAATACATAGCCTGGTTATGCATGGGTATACATAATTTACGAATATATATATTAATATCAGTTTGTGCACTGGGCATTGGTTTGGCATTGATATTAAAGAACAGTGATTCAAAATTATTATTATTGTCCATGCAAACACTGGTGCACACCAGTAATAACATCCTACCAGTATGAGTATCTACCATGGATGACAAGTCGTTACTTTATATCTGTGAGCCAATTATTATTATTGTCCATACAAACACTCATGCACACCAGTAATAACATCCTTCCAGTATGAGTATCTACCATGGATGACAACTCGTTACTTTATATCTGTGAGCCAATTATTATTATTGTCCATACAAACACTCGTGCACACCAGTAATAACATCCTACCAGTATGAGTATCTACCATGGATGACAACTCGTTACTTTATATCTGTGAGCCAATTATTATTATTGTCCATACAAGCACTCGTGCACACCAGTAATAACATCCTACCAGTATGAGTATCTACCATGGATGACAACTCGTTACTTTCTATATGTGAGCCAATTGACAATCCCTTCAATGTTGTAAGTTGTTAATGGGAATATACATTTACAAACATATGCACACATACATACTTATATAATTATGGATGCATTACACGAGTAATGCACATAATTATATGCAGAAAATAGTACGCATATGGTACTTTATTTACGAACATAATATATTCATAAATATACAAAATCACATATATATATATAACTACCTTTATAGCCGATATCTCTGTGGTATATAGTGTACAATCGATCTATCATCAACCAAAATTGTCATCGAACATCAGATCATCTTTCTCAATCTGTTTCTATAAGCAGGAATACGAAACTTGTCAAATTGTATGCCATGTATTCGAACAGATTTACTCGAATGTTACAGTAGGACAAGTACGGTGTGTTCGTTGTAGAGTACCATTGTCCAATATATTGAGGGTCAGGATAATGGTGATTTCCAACTCAATGTTACAGTAGGACAAGTACGGTATGTTTGTTGTAGAGTACCATTGTCCAATATATTGAGGGTCAGGATAATGGTGATTTCCAACTCAATGTTACAGTAGGACAAGTACGGTATGTTTGTTGTAGAGTACCATTGTCCAATATATTGAGGGTCAGGATAATGGTGATTTCCAACTCAATGTTACAGTAGGACAAGTACGGTATGTTTGTTGTAGAGTACCATTGTCCAATATATTGAGGGTCAGGATAATGGTGATTTCCAACTCAATGTTACAGTAGGACAAGTACGGTATGTTTGTTGTAGAGTACCATTGTCCAATATATTGAGGGTCAGGATAATGGTGATTTCCAACTCAATGTTACAGTAGGACAAGTACGGTATGTTTGTTGTAGAGTACCATTGTCCAATATATTGAGGGTCAGGATAATGGTGATTTCCAACTCAATGTTACAGTAGGACAAGTACGGTATGTTTGTTGTAGAGTACCATTGTCCAATATATTGAGGGTCAGGATAATGGTGATTTCCAACTCAATGTTACAGTAGGACAAGTACGGTATGTTTGTTGTAGAGTACCATTGTCCAATATATTGAGGGTCAGGATAATGGTGATTTCCAACTCAATGTTACAGTAGGACAAGTACGGTATGTTTGTTGTAGAGTACCATTGTCCAATATATTGAGGGTCAGGATAATGGTGATTTCCAACTCAATGTTACAGTAGGACAAGTACGGTATGTTTGTTGTAGAGTACCATTGTCCAATATATTGAGGGTCAGGATTATGGTGATTTTCCAACTCAAGTTCAAGTAGTGGAATCTACATCTGAAGTTTTTAAAAGTGAACAGTTTGTTGTTTAGTAACGCCAACCAAGGTGACTACTGAACAATATATGGAGCAAGTTTAATCATATTGAACCCATTACTCAAAATATCGAGATATGTCAGTTACAAAATTATTCAGTCATTTATGGTCCTTAATGCATGTCACATTGTTTGACAGTTTATGCTAAGTTAACAGCTTGTCAGAATGTAATTATCCAATAGGGTTTAATACTTCCACTGTATTTCGCATTGCTATAATCATATAGTATGCTTGCCTTTAAAGTGATACATTTGAAGTAAAGTCAAAGCAGGTCCAACACACACAAAAGAATACCGGTACATTTTTGTTCAAGCACATAACAGCAATTTCATGGAATTGTATATCGAAAATGCATAAGAATTGCATGTTCAAATATAGTGTACGTGTCCATTTTGTTTTCAATATGAGTGCTTCATATTTAATATATTCGTATATATGTAGGAATGTAAATAGTAAATAATATATAAACCCTGTACTGGTGTAGTGATAGATACTAACGATGTAATCAATACCGTAAATATATAATTATGGTACACTTTTGAACTATTACGTAACCACTGTCCCAGTGATTATTTTATGGGGTTTATTTATTTATATATATATATATATATATATATATATATATATATATATATATACATTTTTTTTTCCTCGCTATATCTTCATCAACCTTAAAATACACTCCCTAGCCCCCCCCCCCCCCTTCAAGATAAATTTGTACATTTTTCGATAGAAAAATGTTCCGGTCAAAGGCCGGTTTCTGTTAAAATTATAGGATTGCTATCGCTCGCCAGGAAAATTCAACACATAAATGGCACGAAAGGCCTTGGTATTGAAATGGGACAACAAGTTTTAAAATCGCCAAACTAATGGGCCGAACGTCATAAAATCTGAAAACCAATGGGACTAAACATGAATAAGAAGGGGGACCAGAAAAACATGAATAAGAAGGGGGACCAGAAAAACATGAATAAGAAGGGGGACCAGAAAAACATGAATAAGAAAGGGGACCAGAAAAAACATGAATAAGAAGGGGGACCAGAAAAACATGAATAAGAAGGGGGACCAGAAAACATGAATAAGAAGGGGGACCAGAAAACATGAATAAGAAAGGGGACCAGAAAAACATGAATAAGAAGGGGGACCAGAAAAACATGAATAAGAAGGGGGACCAGAAAACATGAATAAGAAGGGGGACCAGAAAACATGAATAAGAAAGGGGACCAGAAACACATGAATAAGAAGGGGGACCAGAAAAACATGAATAAGAAGGGGGACCAGAAAACATGAATAAGAAAGGGGACCAGAAAAACATGAATAAGAAGGGGGACCAGAAAACATGAATAAGAAGGGGGACCAGAAAACATGAATAAGAAAGGGACCAGAAAACATGAATAAGAAGGGGGACCAGAAACATGAATAAGAAGGGGGACCAGAAAACATGAATAAGAAGGGGGACCAGAAAACATGAATAAGAAAGGGGACCAGAAAAACATGAATAAGAAGGGGGACCAGAAAAACATGAATAAGAAGGGGGACCAGAAAAACATGAATAAGAAGGGGGACCAGAAAACATGAATAAGAAGGGGGACCAGAAAACATGAATAAGAAAGGGGACCAGAAAAACATGAATAAGAAGGGGGACCAGAAAAACATGAATAAGAAGGGGGACCAGAAAACATGAATAAGAAAGGGGACCAGAAAAACATGAATAAGAAGGGGGACCAGAAAAACATGAATAAGAAGGGGGACCAGAAAACATGAATAAGAAAGGGGACCAGAAAACATGAATAAGAAGGGGGACCAGAAAAACATGAATAAGAAGGGGGACCAGAAAACATGAATAAGAAGGGGGACCAGAAAACATGAATAAGAAAGGGGACCAGAAAAACATGAATAAGAAGGGGGACCAGAAAAACATGAATAAGAAGGGGGACCAGAAAAACATGAATAAGAAGGGGGACCAGAAAACATGAATAAGAAGGGGGACCAGAAAACATGAATAAGAAAGGGGACCAGAAAAACATGAATAAGAAGGGGGACCAGAAAAACATGAATAAGAAGGGGGACTAGAAAACATGAATAAGAAAGGGGACCAGAAAAACATGAATAAGAAGGGGGACCAGAAAACATGAATAAGAAGGGGGACCAGAAAACATGAATAAGAAGGGGGACCAGAAAAACATGAATAAGAAGGGGGACCAGAAAAACATGAATAAGAAGGGGGACCAGAAAAACATGAATAAGAAGGGGGACCAGAAAACATGAATAAGAAAGGGGACCAGAAAAACATGAATAAGAAGGGGGACCAGAAAACATGAATAAGAAGGGGGACCAGAAAACATGAATAAGAAGGGGGACCAGAACACATGAATAAGAAGGGGGACCAGAAAACATGAATAAGAAAGGGGACCAGAAAAACATGAATAAGAAGGGGGACCAGAAAACATGAATAAGAAGGGGGACCAGAAAACATGAATAAGAAGGGGGACCAGAAAACATGAATAAGAAGGGGGACCAGAAAACATGAATAAGAAGGGGGACCAGAAAAACGGCCCATTAGATATTCGTCATTAGATAACCAGGTTTAAGTACAGGGCGTAATACATTCTAATATCGCTGAATCAGTTCCCAATATCTGCCTCATTCATGAAGGGTCTATTAAACCTCCCATTAGTTGAGGTTCACGCAACTTAGGTCATACCATTGATTCTGATGGTTGGGGTCGCACAGGAATATTCCACATTGGCCCTGGAGCTTTAATGGAAAGTTGAAATGACATGTTGGGCTAATGTTCATGACTGCAGCCGTATTGTGACGCATTTCCTCATTAACAAGTCCTGTCAGTAGATACAGTATTAAGTTCATCATTAAGTTCAGTCAAATGGTTTATTGATACATAGTTTATCTTTTGATTCCTAGATATATTTTCCACATTGAACAGTATTGCGTAGTTAACTCCTTCAACTCGATGACGTAATTTATTATGAAGGGTAATACAAATGACTGCAAATATAATATATTGACCATACTACACTGGACCCATTAATATAATATAATATATTGACCATACTACACTGGACCCATTAGATCGACGACATAAGTATCAGAAATGTATGGTGTTAAGAACGATGTGAAAAATGTCAATAGGTTCAAGAATATATCGTAGCGAGGTCGGTCCTATGTGATCTGTGCCCTATAACATGTTCTTTCTTTTCGGTTAAGCACTGGGCTATTCATAGTGCAGTTAGGTACAATACATGATTACATTAATATCCAGTATTCGTTCGATAAATGGATATTAAATGTGGTCATGTTCTGCTGTGCTTATGACTGTCTTGATGGTGTAAAGGTTATTGCATGTCAGTTTGGTACGTGATATCCAGGGTTCATTAATTTAATGTGTGGTGTTATTAGTGTTAAGGACGATGTTCAGCTGAGCTCTGGAACTCTCTCCCTGAATCCATCTTTCCCTCATTCTATGACATATATTACTCCAAACGCCGTGTATCCAGACATTTGGGCACGAATATTCCTTTATTTTGGCCCTGTCACTATTTCAACTCTGAGGGAAGTACTCGTTACAGATAGTTTTGACTTTCGTCTCCCTCTTCCACATAGGAAAATATTTATATATATATAAATAAAAATAATAACTAAAAATCCTAGTGACCTGTTTCCGGATAATACGTATTACGGCGTTCCAGCAACTCTAGGAATTTCTCATCATCCCTGGTGATACGTACAATTATCACCTTGGTAGTCATCCGGGGAGGGAGTTCCAACTAAACTGGGTTATTGTGGATGTGAGGAGAATGTTTATCTGCTCCCACTCTATCCCACCTCGCACATAATTCACTTTTTCTGGTTGTGGTATACAGTATATTTTCTATAACCAAAGTGCAATATATAATATATAAATGTAGATTTAAATGTATTTACTGTTCCATTAAATATATGCTCAATATACAGGGTGTACCAATATAGGGATCCCAACCATCAGTATTAGGGTATATAAAGGAATATTATATACATATAATTACAAAACTCCACCATTATAGAGATGCCTGTTGAACATTGATTTTACCCAAGTATTTCCCAAAAAGGTTTGCCTATCTGTCAAATAACCTATCAAACCCTCACATTTTTTGTTCTATGTGTATGAAGGAGACAAAAGGCAAAGCTGCCTGTAACAAGTGTCTCCCCCAAAGTTGAAAGAGTGACAGAGAGCCAATATCAGGGTAAGTTTAAGTCAAAATGTCTGGACACGCGGAGCTTGAAGCAGTTTAAGTAATAGTATGAGGGAAAGCCAAATGACGGAAGAGTTCCATAGCGTGCTTGTTGATTAGAACAAAAGACTGGGAGAATTTGTTCTATCTTGGGTTTGATAATTAGACAGACCAGGGGTGGGGTGGGAGTGTGTTGAAATGCGGGTGCCCCCACTCTCCGTAAGATAAAGCTCTGAAGAACATTGCTAATTGTAATAGAAGTAGAAGCAACATTGCGGTAGTTAGAGAGAGAGACTGCAGGGAATTAGTGATAGGAGGTGAATTAGTTATATATATTAAGTGATAATACTGTATATGATATATATTTCAGCTATATCATTATTTATTGCATAGTACCTTATATTGGACACATTGGAGACCATAGATAATATTTACCACAAGCAGTAAGAGTTCATTATGTGCATTATGAGTTCATTAGTTTTATGGTGGAATAGAGTGGGAACAGATAAACTTTCTCCTCACATCCACAATGACCCAGTTGGAACCAGTGTTGTCAGTTTAGCTGCTTTCCCGCTAGATCTACAGGTATTTTCTTCGACTTAGGGGCACATTTTTACATCTAGCAACATGAATTCTAGCGATATTCTGGAGTTTTGAGTAATTTTAATGTTATTATTGAGATCGTGGCCTTAATCTAGCGACGTTCGTCTTTTTTTGTTTGCTATGTAGCGAACTTTATTTGGTAACCCTGGTTGGAGCTCAATTCCCGGATACCAACAAGGTGATAATTGTATCACCAGGGAGGATGGGAAATTCCTGGACTTGCTGGAACGGCGTAGTACGAATTATCCGGAAACAGGTCATGAGGACAATGGATCAACCCCTTCTGTACCGGCGATGTCTTTTAAATGTTATTCTATCTATATTTAGACGATTTTATGAATCTTAGGAAGGATATAGAGTAGTTTAAAGGATTGTTTGAGATAATATGTAGCCATTTAATGGGTAGACGTCTTTTAACATCGTTCTTAACTTTTTCATTGCGGGTGTTTTGGCCTCAATTGAGCTTCATTTCCTGCACATTTCCATGCATAGAAAATAGCCAGAACATAATACAATGATGTTTTCCGGAAAATACAATAATAAATTGAGCTTTCCAATGACACCTGAATCATCTCTGTACTACGTCTGGTTGTCTTGCAAAGATTTGGCAAAATTCGGCCAAAATCGCTAAAAAGGAGCGGTTTTCGCTATGTGTAACGTTGCAGCTCGGTCGCAGACGGCTGTAAGTTACATCAGTGCGGCCCAGACTTGGTGGGCAACGAACCTAGGATATCACATACAGAACTCACACGCTCTAACCATTACACCATCAAGGCAGTTATAAGTACAGCACATGCGGCAAGTTGTAGATGAGGATATTTGAGCAAATTGACAGAACTTCAATAGAGGTAATTGTATTATATAAAATGCCCATCTCAGAAAATGGATATTGTCGTATACAGGATCATCCACTTACGCCGACTAACTATAATAATATTTCATTTTAAACGGCAGGCAACACGATACTTGTTGGATGAACACATAAAATATGGAAACAATTGAAGTCTCTCTACCAATATAATAACACAAGTGACCGCTACAGCAGAGGATAGTATAGTGTATTCCTGTCCTCGGGACTCTTAAATGTCGACACTCTGGATTTTTCTACTACTGTGTAGCCTTCCCAACAAATAAAATAGGCTGCATGTTCATATTTCTATGCGTATCATACATTCCAGCCATTGAATGCAGTTCCATACTATAAATTTAAGTCATTAATAACCGTAGATAATGACAACGTAGATTAATAGATATAGTGGGACTATTATCATCGGGAAGAGGAGGGTGGCTGACTTACGACAATACAGACTTTTGAGAATATTTAAACTCCATACCTGCGGTATATGGATGTATTTGAATACCAAACAATATGGGTATTGAATATAGGTACACTCAGGCGTACTAAAAGTTGCTCAGTGGTGGGTCCTTCCTTCCCCTACTCCACCCTGGGCAGGTGGGAGGGGGGAGTCGGGTCCCAGTCTACCCCCACCTTCCACCCCCAAGGTATCCCCAAGTCCCCCACATTCCTTCTCTAGTTGGCAGTAGGTGATTAGCGACGATTGTTCTCATTAATTGCAATTTATTGTTAAACCATCATTGAACATGCTTACAATGGCAAACATTTAACATTTATTAGGAATATATTAATACAATATACTGCATAATTGTATTCTCAAAATTAGTTTCTATACACGTGAGTTACAAGAATCTCAGCTATAGTAATCTGCTTCTCTCTCTCTCTCTCTCTCAACACGCAGACTACGAGGTCAGTTCATTTAAATTAAGTTTTTAAAATATGTAATGAGTCTGACAATGTGAATCATAGCAAACTGTTTAGCCTAAACATGAATACAATACGCAACCATGGCTGGCAGTTAGAATTTAACAGATTCAGCACTAGTATCTGGAAACTTTCCCATTTGAAATCTGTTCTACCTGGAACAAACTTTCCTCAGAAGTTTTAAACATTTCTTCAGTTGAGCAGCTCAAGAAGACAGTAGTCAGCAGATAGTTTTTTGCACATTCTGTAAGGAGTGTAGTGCACTAAACAATGTCTCTCCTTCCACTTCGAATAATTCCCCGAAATAGACCGCAAGGTCTTTGAGATACTAACTATTCATTGTAATTCCTTGTAACTCTCTCATAGCACACACTTTCTACAACCAAGATATAACGTGTCTGAATGGGTTATAGGCCATTTCCCTTTATTAGTGTGTGTGAGATGAATGTTGCCTGCATTCGATACACATAGAGGAGAGTTGATGAGGTTTGTAGAGGTGAGAGGCTGAGATCACAGATAGAGACAAAGAAGGGGTAAGTAAGAAGGCGAGCCCTGCTACTCAAGGGTTCGATTCTCAAACCTTACTAAAAATTAACACCGACTTTGATCGTAAGTTTTATGGAGTTCTACATTTAATTGATAAAATAAATGTATAGGCCACATATAATTATATACAGACCGTTTATAGTATGTATGTTACTGAATAAATAGGAGAAACTGATTGAAATTATGAACGAAACCATTTATAACAGTCGCAACACTATTCCAGCCCATTATGCCCCTTTCCCACTGGTGAGACAACTCACGATTTTCGTCGCCGACACCAATAAATTGGCACATTCGTGACATGTCTCAACACCTCTCATGAAAAATCGTTTGACTCTCAAGGCCTTGCAAGGGCCCTCGCGGGTCGTCGCAAATGTTCGGACCGTTCAAAATTTTGGACGAGGACTCACGAGGATTGGTTGCCCTCGCAAGCATCGTCGAGCATCGCCGAGGGATCTGCGAGGGCTTCTACGATCATCTGCGACATCGGCGAGACATCGCGGAGGGTTTCACACAAAAATAACTTTGCAACGCTGCATGGATGCTCACCGATGCTCTCAAATGCTCTGCTCGCCGATGCTCTCAGATGTTCGGAGAACATCGACAATGCCAAAGAGCACCTTAGGCGAGGTGGGTAAAAAAAATGTATTAGGCCTATAGTGAACCTGATGAACCCTTTTTTCTATGCACCTCTCCTGGGGGGTTCACCTGTTTTTTTTCTCTTTCTCTCCTTTTTTCTCTTTCTCTGGTTTGTATCCATTCAGCCCCATTCAGCCAACTGTTTTAAGACGTTTATCCCCATCCAAGTATCGATATCTTCCTGGCAAGCGATAGCGAACCAGCATTATATGGAGAAATCCGGCTTCGCCGGAGAATTTTTTCTATCGAAAAATATACAAATTTAGCTTGCTCTCAAAACAAAAATATATATATGTTGGCTCGCTACCGCTCACCAGGAAAATATTGAAACCTGGATGGGGGTAAACGTCTTAAAACAGTAGGCTGAACGGGGCCGAACGGATTATAGGCTAAGAGAGAGGGAGAGAAAGAAACAAAAAAACGAGGAGGGAGAGAAAGAGAAAACAGCGAGGTGGGCTCAATGTTTACGTTACGGCTTAGCCTAATTGAGCCCACCTCGCTGTTCTAGTTTTTTCTTTCTCTCCCTCTCTCCTCGTTTTTTTTTTTTTTTCTCTCCCTCTCTCTCTTTGCCAATATCCGAATTAAGGGAAGATGGGTCGTTTTTCTGGTCCCCTTTCTTCCTCATGGTTAACCCCATTAGTTTTCATATTTCATGACGTTCGACCCATTAGTTTGGCGATTTTAAGACATTTCACCCCATTTCGTTGTCAATATTAAGGCTTTTCGTGTCATTTAGGATTCGAGTTTTTCCTGGCTAGCGATAGCGAGCCTGTACTTTTTGAGGAACTGGCCTTCGGCCAGGATATTTTTCTATCGACAAATGTACAAATTGATCTTGAAGGAGGGTGTTGGGGGGTGCTTTATATGCTTGATGGAGGTATAGGGATGAAACTAGGGATGAAATAGAAAACAAACAAAAAACGAGGCGAGAGGGACTGAAAGAGAAAACAAAAAAAGGCGAGGTGGGCTCAATTTTTAAGCCGTAACGCAAACATTGAGCCCACCTCGCTGTTTTTTTTTCTTTCTCTCCCTCTCTCCTCGTTTTTTTTTTTTCTATTTCTCTCCCTCTCTCTTTGCTTATAATCCGTTCGGCCCCGTTCAGCCTACTGTTTTAAGACGTTTACCCCCATCCAGGTTTCAATACGCCGAACTATCGCTTGAATCGCCGAAGACGTCGCAGAACATACGGCGAGTTTTCTTTCATACTGGCATGATTTCGCAAGATATTTTTGAAAATGCGGTCATCAGCGAAACATCGCTCACTTCGCCGATAGCGTCACAGAAGGTCGGCGATTGCGTCGCCGACATCGGCGACATCTTCGCTGAGTATAATTTGTCATCTGTTTGAAACGGTCAAAATCGTGAACGTCGCACGTATTCTTGCGAATTTGACAAAACTAAGTCATCGGCGACGAAAATCGTGAGTTGTCGCACCAGTGGGAAAGGGGCATTTCTGCCTTTAGTCTTTACCTTTTATGATATAAAAGCCCGACTGTGTAAGTAATTTGAGAAACCAGGAGTAGATCGTAGAGGGGACGTTGATGTGTATTGCAATAATGGTGAACATAATATCCTGAATACTGTACGAGATTGAATTTAATTACGGTATTATTATATTAATATCACATTAAATCTTGATCATAGAAAGTAGTGCAATGAGAGAGAGAGAGAGAGAGAGAGAGAGAGAGCCAAGATTCTTGTAACTCACGTTGTGTATAGAAACTCATTTTGAGAATACAATTATACAGTATATTGTATTGATAAATTCCTAATAAATATTTAATGTTGGCCATTGTAAGCATGTTCAATGATGGTTTAATAATAATTTGCAATGAAAGAGAACAATCTTAGCTAATCACTAACTACCAGCTAGAGAAGGAAGGTGGGGGAGTTGGGAATAGTTTGGGGGTGGAAGGTGGGGGTAGACTTGGACCCGACTCCCCCCTCCCACCTGCCCAGGGTGGAGTAGGGGAAGGAAGGACCCACCCCTGAGCAACTTTTAGTACATGTGAGTGTACATATTATGATATGCACAGCACATGATTATAGAGAACACTAACATATTTTAGAGATATAATTAGTGTGGAAATGGATGCCTGATGAACGAGAAGACCGGTGTCGACTTATGGTCGCTTACTGTACACCTACTTTACTACTAGAACACTCGGGATCTCGCTGTATTGTTGGTAGTGTCAATTACCGTTGCCAACAATAATTATTGTTCATTTCATGTTGATTCAGTTTGGTGGGTTATTGTTTTACTTGTTTATTTTGTCAACTGTTAATTTTGTTTAATCGTTTACTAGTTTAATCTTGTCAGTTGCTTCCAAATCTCCGAGTACAACGGAAGTTCTAGTGAAACAGGTCTGCGTTTTATTTGATTTACTGGGCAGTACTATGTAGGTGAGTAAATCCGGGATGATAGGTGTAGGTTGCTGTACAAATTATACCATTCAGTAACAATGACATATTTTTCATTATATTCTGTCTATTATTAGTCGATTTTATTCAGTTTAAAATGGGCCTCCAGCTATTAACAGGCTTCAAACAATCTCACTTAATCCTTTATTTACCTCCACATATCCTTCTTAAACTGCACACACTCGTCTAAATTTAACTATAATAAAACTAAAGAGATTTCGCCGGTACAGCAGGGATTAATGAGAGTACTTCGTTTTTCAGTGGCTCTCATTTCCACCAAAAATGTCTCCCTTGATATTTATGATAATGGCTCCTCCTTTTAACTCATATGTTAACCCTTACTGCACGGGCGGCGTCCTTTTAATTTTATTCTAGCTATATTTAGACGATTTTGTGCAGCCTAGCAAGGATTTGTGATAGTCAAAAGGGTTAAGTAAGATAGTTCGAAGCCTGTTAAGTGCTGCAGGCCCTTTTTAAACTGAATAATATTGTCTAATAGTTGCCAGAATAACATTTAAAGAACGTCACTGGTACTGAATGGGTTTAGACCAACAAATGATACAAACCAAGTATTATCTATATCATTATGGTGGCAGAAATGAAATATTTTTTTTTTTCCCGATAAATCTGGAGATCTGACATTATAACGGTTTCATACTTATAAAATATATAATTTTAAACCTTACAGTACCGGCGACGTCGTTTCTTTTTATTTCAGCTGCATTTAGACGATTTTACGAAGTTTAGGAAGGATATATTGTAGCTTAAAGGATTAATAGAGATAGTCTGTAATCTACTATCGTGTAGACATCCTTCCTAAGCTGAATAAAACCGTCTGACAGTTGCCAGAATATCATGAAAAGGATGACACCGGTACTGAATGGGTTAACAATCAAACACAATGCATTATCATCGGTGAAAGTTAGGTCAAAAATCTATATAGAAATCCAATAATTATGGAACCGAAGTCAAACATAAAAAGGTTTTCTTCCAAAATGTATCTATAGTATTATACTTCATGTTCTATACTTAGTTAATTGCTTTATATATATATATATATACAGTATATATATATATATATATATATATATATATATATATATATATATATATATATATTTATATATATATATATATATATATATATATATATATATATCACACTTACACACCTCTGCAGGAAATATCTTTGCAGGGGTTCCAAGCGTATTGTTTGACAAGAAATCCATCTACAAAAGACTGCTTAACCCTCTGAAGATTATGACGCATTTGACAGTTTATATTGGCTTTCATTGAGCGATATTATGTAGTTTAGGAATGATTTGTGACTTTCACATACCCTACCTAATCAGAATAACATCGTCTAATACTAGCCAGAAAATAGAAAGAAAATGCGTAATCGTATCTGGAAAGGGTAAATACGATCTAAATTAACCCTCTTACTTCCATACATCCTTCCCAATCATAATAACTATGTCTAATAATAGCCAGAAAATGGAAAGGAAATGTGTAATCAAATCTGGAAAGGGTTAAGGGGGAGGTAGTCGCTTTTTCCTGGACACCCATCTCCCTCATGTTTAGCATAATAGTTTTGAGATTTTATGACGTTCGTTCCGTTAGTTTGGCGATGTTTAGACCATTCGCCGCATTTGTTGTCAATATTAAGACCTTTTGTGCCATTTACGTGTCGATATTTTCCTGGCGAGCAATACCGAGCCTGCAATTTCAGAAGGAACCGGTCTTGGGCAGGGATATTTTTCTACCGAAAAATGTAAAAATTTAACTTGAAAGGGGTTCTAGGGGCTGTTTTTTAAGTTTGATGGAGGTCTACCGAGGAAACTCAAAACTAAATTATTAAATTAATATGTGGACAACAAATCTAGCACTACCCCCTTCATGGGGTAATTACACCTCATGTTTAGCTTAGCTGTGATTGACGCTCATCTGGATTAAGGGGACCCATTAACCTCTTACAGAACCCTTACAGTACCGACGACGTATTTTTGTTATATATTTCAGCTGCATTCAGACGATTTAATGAAGCTTTGGAAGGGTGTATGGTAGCTAAAAGGATACATTGGGATAGTCTGTAATCTTGTAACGGGTAGACATCCTTCCTAAGCTGAATAAAACCGCCTAATAGTTGCCAGAATATAATGACAAAGATGTCACAGGTACTGAACGGGTTAATCATATGGATTAATTGGCAAAGGGAAAGATAGGTGGTTTGTCAGTTCATTACAGGAGAACAGTGATTTAGTATATGTAATCATGCTTGCGTTTGATTAACAAATATTCCCATATGTGAATGTATTATTTAATGAGTTATATAAACGATGTATCTATCATAATACAACATAAAAGTCAATAAAGGGAAACGTTCATATATAAATATATGTACGTAATTGTAATTAGGTGCGTTATTAAATATAGGTTAAGAGGTCAACAAAATACACATAATCTAGAATTGTATTGTATTTTTTTTTTTCTATATTCCAACTACTCCCTCTCGGGCATAGGCTGAGAGCCTGTACATTCCACCGCTCAACACGGTGAAGCCCGTGAGGTCTTGTTCCAGTCTGGGGAGTGAGACATGTGAAGCATCCATTCATGGCTCGAAGCAGCTCCATCTCTGAAGCGGCTGGTTGCTTCGTTCAAGTGCTTCACCGTCTCACCCTCCAGACTCAGACCCTCACTATCACTCCAGTAGAAATCCTTTACAACACGAGGCTACTGACTCTAAACATGCTTACTCATAATAATAGGCTTATAGGCTTAACAGGAATATTAGCTGCTAGTTCCAGCAATTATAAAATTATTCGTCATTATCAGATTAATTTGAACTTTGTGGATCATATTGCCCGGTTGCCTGCAGCTACGCTGATTGTTGATTATTATAAGCGCATTATCTGTATATTTCAGAACCAACTTTATCAAAGATGCGAAAATGGTTGCTGGGAAAATTGGTGCGTAAATCCCTTTTTAGCGATATCACCTCATTGATTAGGTAGCATAGATCAATGTTGAGGTCAAGGTGATGGAACCTATGGATTGTTGCCTATAAACATTGACGCTAAACATATCTACTGTACAGCCTTTACCCCTTCTGTACCGGCGACGTCTTTGTAATAATATGCTAGCTGTATTTAGACGATTTTCTGTAGTTTAAGAAGGATATGTGGTAGTATAAATGGTTAAGTGAGTTAGTTCGAAGCCTGTTAATTGCTGGAGACCCTTTTCAAACTGAACAAAATCGTCTAACAGTACCCAGAATATAATTTTAAGACGTAGCCGGTACAGAAGCGGTTAAATAGAGCCTGGTAAACATTGTTATGTCCAACATACTGTCCTTCTGTGTATATCCCTCTAGCTGCGCCTAAATCTCAAATGTCCTTTTTGACAGTTTCATAGCTAAACCTAACATCTCCGGTGTTCCTCATTGTTCTGTCCTATCTCCAGTGTTATTTATAATCTTCTTAACAGTACCTCTAGTCCTATCTACTCCTATGCCGCCGATGACTCTACGTTACCCTATTCAACTAGCTTTCCACAGCGACCTTAGATGCAGTTACTTAAAACCTCACGCGATGAGGACATAGCACACTTTATCTTCTGATCTATGATCTATTTCCAATTGGAGCAGAGATAACCTTGTTGGTTTAAAACAATTCAAAACTCAATTTATCCATCTATCTACCCTTCACAATCTTCCATAAGTTCTCAATCTATCTACTCTTCACAATTTCCCACACAACCATCCTTTACTCTTCATCAATACCCAAATCAACCCTTCGTCCTCACTCAATATTCGTGGCGTCTTATTTTTCCTCTGACCTTTCTTGGAAAAATCATATTACCACTCTTGCTAAAATATGTTAGTGTGCTCAAACAATCTCTTTGCCTTCTTTGCTCAGGTATAAATTCATGCTCTGTTTGGGGGTACTGTGCACCCATGTATCCATTACTGTTCGCATGTGTGGGGAGGAAGGGTAGAGTCAAAATAATTTGGCTCATCAACTCGCCTCCTCTTACGAATTCCCAACAGTCTCCCACTGCACGCCGAAATGTTGCAGCTTCCTCACGCTTCTATCGCTATTACTATATTCAGTGTTCTTCAGAGCTCTCTCAGTGCATGCTTACTCCCTTGTAGAGAGTGGGGGGCACCAGCCTTTCAACACCCTGCACCCCTATTCTGTCCAACTCTCTAACCCAAGAGTGAGCCGAATTTCCCAGTCTATCTTCTACTCAACAAGTAAACTCTGGAACTCTTCCCTTAAATATGTCTTTATCACATTCTAGTTTAGAAAACATGGAATATGTGCCAGTCTATCAAAAGCTTTGGATATTTCCAGCGCAATAGAAAAGGTCTCGCCGAAGTCATGACTGCGAAGAGCCCAATGAGGATAAATTTGTCTGTTGTTTTTCGCTTTAAATCATGAGATAATAAAATCACAGATACGAAGACAAATATTAAATTGCTGAAAAGAAAATACGATACTGGTGAATAGAAGAACAGGTTAATGGCTGGATTTTGAACTATTTGGAGCTAATACGCGAAAACAAAATATGAAACGTATTGTGTAAATGGGAATAAGTGAATAAAAGGTTCGGATGATATACAAAGGAAGAGATGAAGGAGACACTATAATATAACAAGGGCACGAACCAGAATATAGAGGAGAGATAAACGTTGAAGAGGAAGAAAGGAAAGATAAAGGAAGAAGGTAATATTGGAAAATATACTATAACATTAAATCATACTAAACATTACTCCAATAATTTGATAAGGAAGATCCATTATTAAAGAAAGATCGAGAAGTGGAAAATATATGATGATGATGGTAAATATAAACAAAAATAGATCATTCTTAGCGGGAACAAATAAACAAAGGAACAAGTACAAAAATGAATACGTGAAATAAAATATAATGATTACCACGATACAAAACTGTTTACTACCACAGATCCTTTTAAAACTGCATCAAATCGTCCAAATATAACTAGAATGAAATTTAAAAGACGTTGCCGGTACAGAAGGGGTTAAACGTTGTCTTGTGGAGCGCGTAAGTTCTGCGTAGGCCGTAGGGTGTCCTGGGAGGATTAGGCATACATGATTAAATTAATTTCATTTGGGGGGTTATTGGAGTTGAGAAGTTTGAGAACGATGTTAATTAATATCCATAGGTTCAGGAACATTTCGTAGTGAGGCCAGTCCTTTGAGAACTGTATCACACATAATACTTTTCCTTTCGCATAAGCATAGAACAGTTGGATCCAGTACATGAGTAGATTGATATCCAGTATTCCATAAATAGATAGTAATCTTGATCATGTGGTATAATGTTAACTGTCTTGATGGTGTAATGGTTAGAGCGTGTTAGTTCTGCATGTGGTATCGAGGGCTCGAATCTTGGGAGGATCGCATGCTTTCATTAATTTAATTTGGGGGTTATTATAGTGTTAAGAACGATGTTAAATAACATCACAAACATACTAAACATAATGATGAAATCAAACATAATAATAATAATAATATAATAATAATAATAATAATAATATATAATAAATAACACACACACACACACAACTTGAATATAAAATGTGCATTCATGTACAGTGCAATATGCAAAGTTAGTACTAGATAAATAACTAATAATGAAATAATGGAGGTAGGACACGATCATTGCTTATGATTGTAATGGGTGAATACAATTATAACAATACAAACAACTCAGGTACTTTCCGAATTCAAGTTTCATAAAATATTCGTGTTTTTTTTTGTCTAGGGAGTGAGACATGTGAAGCACGTAGAGTACAACGAGCAACTGCAATGCACTGATACTAGGTACGTGGCAAGACCACTCCACCACACCTCCCCAATTCACCCTTATTCACGCTTAGCCTATATAATGTAATTTGAGTCTGGTCGCTGATACGAAAAACAACAATGTTCCAATATTGAACCTTATCAGAACAAAATGTCAATTAATTTAATACACAAAAATAAATACAATTAATAAATAAATATAAAATAACATAATCAATCAATCAGAATAATAACACATTGTCCGTGTTTCCGCTTTAACTGTAATAGAACCAGCAAATGAGAAAGGCGCCTTCGCCAGATTGAAGCATAATAACTATTGAATGGAACTGATGCAGCTAATAGGAATGGAAAGGCAGAAGGAAATGAGCAACATTTGCAAGGAGAGGAAGGTAATCAAGTATGCTCTTCAGCAAAGATATGACACTAGCTTCAAGGGACAGTGGTAATTGTTTGGGTCTATTTATTTATATATTCATTTATTTTTAGTTTCCTCGGTAGACCTGCATCAAACTTTAAAAACACTCCCTAAAACCCCCTTCAAGATATGTTTGTAAATACTTCGATCGAAAAAATTCCCGGCCAAAGGCCGGTTTATTATAAAATTACAAGCTCGCTATCGCTCGCCAAGAATAAAATGACACCTAAATGGAACGAAAGGTCTTGATACTGATGTAGAAATAGGACGAAAGGGTTTAAAATCGCCAAATTGATGGGCTAACGTCTTATAATCTGAAAACTATTGGGGCTAAGCATGAGGGGGACCAGAAAAACGACCCATCTCCCCTTAAGATGATCTGGGGAGAAAATCAATAAGGCAATGGAGATTACAAATACAAGATAATATCGGTAGACTTATCATATTATACCCTACAGGTAATAGCAAATGTAAGTACATCAGAAACTGTATTTGTTCTATAACTCAGTTGGTGACCAACATCAGAAGCAATTACCAAGAACTACCTGGTGTTCCATTATCAGTAGTTATCACAAATAAAACATGAGAGTTAAGAATATTTGTGTATCTGTATTAGTTAAGTTCCCTGCCTATTTAAGGAGCCTGCTTACAGAGAGAGAAAATCAATACTGGAGCGATTAGCCATTGTTTCTTCACAGGCTATTGGGGGAATGCGTCTACGGTGCCCTATAAATATTGACAATTTGTGCCTCCTTGTACTCTCCTGTAACTGGTATGTTTATATAATATGCTATGAGGGTGCTGTGTGGTATATTGATTCTTTTTTTCATTATAGTTAGTGTATTGTTTAAAGAATTTGAATTTTGAAACGGTTACGGGTGTTACTCGTATTTGAAAGTATGTGTACATATAAATATTACTAGCAAAAATCTATTAGGCCTAGGAAGTTCATTGCTATTATATTATTTTTTTCATACAATGCACTATATATATATAAATATATTACATAGCTATAAACAAATACTATAAAACGAATATCATGCAAACTGTTTACCTATTTTTCAATATAGTCATATACAGTATATATAATTATTGACGATAAATATATTTTGATGACACTTTAGGAAAGATCATGAATAATATTTCTAATATTTTATATAAAAACCTTGTGTTGTCACTCAAAATGTTTAATAAAAGCCATGGTAATTTGGATGTAGTTGGACAAAATGACAAATTATTAAAATTGGAATAAAATATATATATGATTATTCAGGGTTTTGTAGGTTTTTCTGTGGTGATATTCTGAGTTAGCCTTTCCCCTCTCTAATGAGATGTAAGCTAATAGATGCAATTAACACTTACGGTGCAGGGATATTTCTGCCATATTAGGGCTCATTTAGGCACTCCTGAATGATTAACTCATAAATGGCGAGCGTCCTCTATAGATGTTTTTGTGGAGCAATGCGAGCGTCCTCTATAGAGCCAGAGCATAAAAACACTTTCAAAACACCCCAGTGGCACTAAAAAAAAAGGCAATATGTGATTAGGTGTGATAATTCCCCTCCATTACTTGCTAATACTCCTCCATATGTGTGTCCCTGCCAACCCCCCTCTTTCCCCGGTTTTCCACCCGCCAAATACTATTCCCACTTCTGTTATTGCTCTTAAATGTTCATATTACAAGCAAAAGAGGCACATATCGATAAGTAATAATTATATATATGGTAAATATGACAATTTTCGTCAGAATAGAACCAAATGGCTTCGCATGGCGGGACCTATAAAAAACACAGGCTTCGCTGTTTAAAGGTTAAGCAAGTGTCTGAATGAAATGAAATATATTCAGCCAAAAACTAGGAGACAAAAGCTTCAAAATGACACCTGTTACGCCCTGGGATATATAAACACTGGGCTCTTTCTATTGGACTAGGTATGCGGCAACAAGCAACAACGGAAAACGCTAGATCCAACCCTTATCTATAAACCCAGGCAACAAACCACCCTAAACCGTCAAGAGTCCTGCCTGGACAACGAGGTATCCTATGACTCGGTTACAGGGTGCACGCACTATAGACTGCTGATAGTCAAGCAGGCTATATAAAAGATCACACAATTAAGTTGACTTAAAGCTTCAAGGAAAAGATAGATAACGGAATTAAATTGCAGAAACAATTTAATAACAAACTAGAAGAAAGTACATTTAACGTTACGTTAATTAATACAACTAAACACCCCTGCGTGAAAGAAGGTGAAAGCAAACAGTCCTCAAAACATCGTACAGGTAGACAAGATGCGGGTCTCTAAACTGCATGCGGCTACTGTAGGATCTGATGCTTAGCAAAGAAAGTACGTTACGGATTTAGAGAACTCTTAACTCATAAGCAGGAATAATTACTAGTGATAGGACATACAGTGTATAATGGCATAGGTATAATTAAATAAAGGCAGCAACTCGCAACATAACCACATACAGGTGTGCTTCTCACTCTTAGTCAGGCAAGCCTGCTCGGATAGAGTCTCTAAGCCACCCCTAGCTGTTAATCTGCCAGGTGGCAGAGATCTAGCCGGAAGGATATAGGCTTCGGATTCCTGGGCTGAGCCACCTGCTCTAGCCTAGGGACGTTCCCAAGTCTGTGCGCCAAATTACTCCAATTGAAAGGGTGCTCTCTTGAGAGACTCAGATCGCAAGTATCTGACTCTCTCCTGGCGATCCTAAAACAAAAGCAAGACGTGCTAGCGCAGTGCTGAGTGGACTAGGCAAGGGCCCTCACACAACACAACGCTAGACACACAGGGACACAAACAAGAAAATGCCCCCAGACTCCCACGGGTATCCTAGTAAAGTCGTGCGGGTCCACGGGACTCGCACCAGCAGACTTTACTTAAAGGATCGCAAAAAGCCTCCCCTCCAGTCTAGCCCCTGCTAACCTGACACAAGAACACACTAGCAAGCATGAAACCACCAAATATGAGACAACAAAAAAGCTTCCTAGGTCTCATTAACAATTACATCTCTGCATAAGGCCCAAAATCCTATCTAGTTATCTGAGAGCTCGTCGTTAATACAATAATAGATAAAAGGTCTATCAAGGGGATGGGATAATTAAATAGATTGGTGAAGTAGTGGAAAGAAGGTATACAAAGTACGAGAGAACGTTTCTAAGTGGGGTTGAGAGGGATAGATATCAAGGGGGTCCGAAGGGTACGATAATGAGGTGAGCTCTGAGTCTTGGATCTGTCTGGACCCCGCCCTAGGCATGCAGAATACATCCCAGGCTTGGCAACACTCAACACCGTTGCCTGGTCAAAATCCTCTACCCCGTGTGTGAGTCGAAACTAAGCCTAACGTTGCAATCAAATGCATGTGGCAACGCTTCAGGCTCGTCCCAAGCTAGACTCTCCGCGCGAAGCAACGTCCCCAAGCCGGTCTCTCTCTCCCGCTCGTCTCCTCCCACTCTCACTAGACTTATATCTTATATATTATAATGAAACAATCAACTATCGAGAATAAAATATACTAAGATGCGTTGGTTAAGAATAAGGGCAGCTTCAAGCTGTGAAACAACATAAGAATATCCCAGACATTAGTTACATTGTTGTAGGATACTAAAGGAAAGCCTACCGGCCGGCTACCACCAGCCGGTTTCTAAACGGCTGGGCAGCCGACGCGCGCGCATGCCCGCACGTGGTTACTATGCAGAAGCGTCACACCTCCCCCAAGATATAAGACCCTTGACTAAGTTCTTCATATCTAACAGAAAGCCTCTCATAGTACCACACACTGTTGCGACACAAGGCACTATATATAAAAAAATGAATAAAGACTGTTGCGCTCCACCGAGCAAGTTCAACTAACTCAGCGACAATAAGCGAAAACATTCAACTTAGATACTGCTACAACATCTTATACAAAATTCTACACGTTATAAAAATAAAGAGTTTTTATAAGGTTTTTGCTTTTTTAATTTGTTTTTTTTGGCTGAACTACAGTGACAGCCTATTTTCCTCCACACTCAACCCTCAATCCTGTGGCAGTCTAACCAACATCATCCACAATCCGCTATCACGTTATCAGAACCGGCAATATGGCGTATGTCCAGATTATACTCCTGAAGCATGAGTGACCACCTGGTCAGCCTCATATTCCGGTTATGAAACTGATTCAAGAATTTCAGAGGGTGATGATCGGTATAAACCACTACGACTGGTCCGAAAGCAGGAACATATACATCGAAGTGCCTGAGCGCCAGCACTATCGCCAGGAGTTCTTTTTCAATTACAGAGTAATTCCTTTGTGCACTATTGAATTTTTTACTGTAAAAACTCACTGGATGTTCGATACCTTCATCATCTGTCTGTAACAAGACAGCCCCAGCCCCTACGCCACTGGCATCAGTCGCCAGCTGAAAAGGTCTGCTGAAGTCCGGGGCCCTGAGTATGGGGTGGGTACATAACAGGTGTTTCACCAAGGAAAACGCCTCTGCACACTCAGGAACCACCGGAACTTCTTGTCCTTAGATAATAAGTCAGTTAAAGGTGCAAGTACAGTCGAATAGCCTTTGATGAAGCGACGATAATAGCCTATCATACCTAGAAACCGCATGATTTGTTTCTTAGTCGTAGGCTGGGGAAACTGATCGATGGCTTTGGTCTTTGTCTGTGGAGGGCACACCTGACCCATCCCCACCTCGAATCCCAGGTACAAAACTGTGGCTTTGACAAAATCGCACTTACCCAGGTTTACCACCAAACCTGCTTCATTCAGTTTATTAAAAAGCTGTCTGATGTGAGCACAGTGACTGTTAAAATCATCGTCGTATATTATGACATCATCTAGGTACACCGTAGAGTTGGGAATGTCGGCTACAATGTCGTTCATTAATTTCGGAAACGTTGCAGGGGCATTTTTCAGCCCGTATGGCATAACATGGCAACGATATGTGGCACCGTCCACCACAAACCCACACACCTCTCGCGCTCGCTCAGACAAGGGCACTTGCCAATAACCCTTAACAAGGTCTATCTTAGTGAGGAACTTGGCTTTTCCTATCTTATCCATACTGTCGTCTATGCGAGGGAGAGGGTAGGCATTTGTGGGGGTTAAACCATTCAACCTGCGGAAATCTATACAAAACCGCACCTTGCCATCTGGTTTGGGCTGCAGTGTGACTGGGGAAGTCCACCTTACTGCACCCTCAGAAATCAGCCCACGTTTCAGCATTATAATCCAGCTCTTCCCTAAGTGCTGGTAATTTAATAGGGGGAACACGGTATGGCACTGATTTAAAGGGCGGGTGGTCCCCAACATCGACATCGTGCACCGCTTGAGTAGTGAGGCCAGGATGCTCCGCGAAAACAGCTGGGTTTGAATCAAACAAGTGCTGCACAGCTACACGCTGTTGCTCAGGCAGGTGCAATATCAACTCGTGAGCCACTTGTCTAGAATTCCCCGCCCACTGATCCGCGGAAACATGACAATCCCAATTATCCTCCCCCGCAGCTTGACTGTCCCTTCCTCCTTCTCCACCACGATCGCTGCAGATCAACACCGGGACAGTGAGAGGCTCGGAGGGGCGCCTCACATACTCTTTCATCAGATTTACATGGAAAAGTTGTTTTTTTTTTTTACGATCAGGAGTAGCTACTAAATAGTCTAGATCAAAAACCTTCCTTACAACCCGATACGGACCAGAATGCTTGGCAGACAAGGGGTGTCCCACCAGAGGCAGTAGTATCAGTACCTCCTGAGCTACTTCAAACTCCCTCAGCTTCACCTTCTGGTCGTATCTGTCCTTCATCTGAGCTTGTGAACTCTTAAGGTTCCGACCTGCTACCTCCAGGCTCTTTAGCATTCTCTCACGGCTTTCAACAACATATTTTAGAAGCGAGCATGGCTTTGTGACTCCCTCCCAGATCTCCTTGACTATGTGGAGGGGCCCCCTGACCCTGTGTCCAAAAACCAACTCGTTCGGGCTAAATCCCAAGCTCTCACCAGGTACTTCTCTCGCAGCAAATAAAATGTATGGGAGACCTAGATCCCAGTCCTTCCCATTTTCCATGCAATAACACCGCAACATACTCTTGAAAGTCGACTGCCACCTTTCCAAAACTCCCTGACTCTCGGGATGGTAGGCAGATGACACCACAGACACTATCCCATGTTACTGCATGGTCTGCTTAAACAGAGCAGAAGTAAAATTGGATCCCTGATCAGACTGGATCTCCTGAGGGTAGCCATAACGAGAGAAATAGACAAGTAGGTTTTTGACAACAGTCTTAGCCATCCCGTTGCGCATGGGGTAAGCATCTGGATATCGTGTAGCTACATCCATTAGAGTTAGTAAAAATTTATTGCTGGCACTAGTGGGGGGCAATGGGCCAACCATATCGATAACTACTTTGCTGAAGGGCGGCCCAATGACAGGGATGGGTTGTAACGGGGCTCTCGGGATGACCTGATTGGGTTTCCCAACAACTTGACAAATGTGACACTGTGACACCCATGACACGACACTCGCCTTTAACCCAGGCCACCAGAAAAGCTTGCTCAGAGCTGCCTCCGTCTTACGTGCCCCCAGGTGCCCTGCCAAAGGCACATCATGAGCTAATCTCAATAAGCTCTCACGGCACACCCTCGGTACTACTAACTGGTCCACTAATCCTGACCCGCCATCCCACTTTTTCTTGGGATCCTGATGTCTACGATACAAGATCCCCTCGGACAAGAAAAAATCACCAGGCTGCGCATCCCCATCGCTCTCCAGTTCGACAGCACCATTACCACACGCCCTGACTTCAGGATCTTCCAGCTGCAAGGAACATATATCAGCAGGTGCGAGATTATCCAAGTTCATCTTAAATAATTTATTTCCACCTCCAATGTCCCGCTGAGCCATCCTTTCCTCACGCTGCGCATAACGATGCTGTCGCAGAGTCTCTTCCTGCCCTGCACCTGCACTAGCGGTGACAGGCCCCGGGGCCTCTCCAGACTCTAACATAGGTGCCAATAATGAGTCACCAAGAAACACTGCCGGCTCAAAACTCTCCAATTGACCAACACTTCCCGTTTTCTTGTGACCTTTCCTCCGCGGTATGATAGACTGAGGTGGTGGCTGCAAGGCTCCGGATGTCTGAGAACGCGTCACAACACACGCCATGGTTTGTACGCTACACTTCTCAACCCACTCCTGTTCCTCCCTACTAACGTCGGCCGCCTTCTCGGCAACGACCAAGGGTGAAACCTTAGAAGCAGGCACCGCAAAGTCGTTGCCGAGGAGGAGGTCGACGCCCCCAACAGGCAAGTTCTCTACAATTCCTACATCCAGCTCCTTCGCCACACCACCCACCTCCAGGTCCATCCGCACCAGCGGGTAGGACTTCGTAGCATTGATCCCCTGAACTACCACCTACTACTAAGAGCAGCGTTAATCGGTCTACCAGTAAAGTTCTTTAACAAGGTCTGAGAAGCCCCCGTATCACGCAATAGCTTAACTCCTCGCCTTTCGCCAGCCCACCTCACAAAACCATGCCCTCTATGACCCCCAAAGATGTCGTGGACAGGGTTCGAGCCTTCCGAACTCTTGAACACAGGCTGTGTCCCACCCTCTGACGAACTACCCTTGGCAAACTCAGAAGATATAGGCGACACCCCTATGCTGCGGGCCAATGACACAACCTTGTTTGGTGGCTTGTTCGGACAAGCATTTGCAAAGTGACCCTCCTTGTGACATGCAAAGCACTCTTTAATCTTTGGTTTCCCTTGGGAGTGGGAGGTACCATTAGACTTCTTATACGGGACGGTATTTGGTTTATGTTCAGTTTTATTGTCAGTGCTAGATGGTTTTGTGTATTTATGTGTATCAAAATTCTTGGGAGGGGGAGGGGTACGATCCTTTGCACCCGACTCACTCCTAGCTGCTGCTTCGCACCCTCGAATTAATGACAGTTGGCGGTCAGCCATTTCTGCTGCCTCCTGGAGAGTTCTAGGATTTTTTTCCTTTATATTTAATGTTAAGTCCCCGCCTGTGCACTTAAAGAACTGCTCCAAGAGAACCAGCTCACTCAACTCCTCAAAAGTAGCTGCCCTCTCAGAACGCAGCCAATGTCGTAGTGCATCAGACAAGTCCCGGGCGTGTTCTAGGAAGGTACTATCCTTGCCCTTAGTAACACCCCGAAACTTCAAGCGGTAAGTTTCTGGTTGTAACTCATAGGCCCGTAGCACAGCCTTCTTTAGCTCATCATAAACTACACAGGACTCTAAAGGTAGTGCATCATACGCTTTTAGCCCCTTTCCTAGGAGTCTTGATGAAACTAATGCTGCCCACTTTTCCTGAGGCCACTGGTGTTCCTGACACTTCTTCTCAAATCGCATAAAAAACTCAGCCACACCTAATTCATCGAACACAGGAACTAGTTTAAGCAGGTGCGACAATGATTGGTCCCGATGTCTTTTACCTCCCCCCATATTTCGCCGTTACCTCCACTCGAGATCTCTCCAGCTCCCTGTCAGCCCGATACCTAGTAGACTCTGCCTGCAGTTCAGCCTCTCGTATAGCTGTTCTCTCTGCAGCCTCAGCCTGAGCTCCCGCAGCCTCAACCTGAGCTCTAGCAACCTCAACCTTGGCCATCTCAAGCCGAAACAACAAATCTGGAGTCAACCCTTGAGGAGGGGAAGGTGCATTTAATGGAGAGGGTCCCTGTGATTGAATTCTACGCTGCCATTGACCATCAACTTGGGGGTATGAACTAAAGTCAGGCACCCTGACGTTTGATATGGGGGTAGAGTGGAGGAGGGGGGGGGAGGGGGGGCTGGGGACCAGGGCCCCCAGTTGCCTCTCCACCAAGGTCTCTCCCTTCTAAACCCAATATCAAAGTCCTCAGCTGATCTTTCCTCATGCCACTTAAACCCTGGTGACCCTGAAGACCTGCCACACACTTTAAGCCATACTTATTCAGCTTCAACACCCTGGCAGCAGTAAGGGGCACCTCTAAAAATCTTCTAGCACCCTCCTCGCTATCGACTAGCCACTCCACAGGTCTTTCTCCCTCCGAGCCCGTATCGTGACCTGACCCATCACTGTGTTCTGATGTATTAGACATGTTTGTGTACTGCAGTAATTATCACGGTTATAGAATGTGCCTTATCTCCTATGCAAGTATGTATATACTACTGTTATTTAAAGTCTTTAATGTGTTATATTGGTTGCTCCAAAAAAAAACTCTATGTCCACTGTATTCCTCTAATCATAAGGAATCTCAAAACAAATGACCACTATATTCCTCTGTTCAGTAAATCCTATGCAAGGTCGCCATTTGTTACATCCTGGGATATATAAACACTGGGCTCTTTCTATTGGACTAGGTATGCGGCAACAAGCAACAACGGAAAACGCTAGATCCAACCCTTATCTATAAACCCAGGCAACAAACCACCCTAAACCGTCAAGAGTCCTGCCTGGACAACGAGGTATCCTATGACTCGGTTACAGGGTGCACGCACTATAGACTGCTGATAGTCAAGCAGGCTATATAAAAGATCACACAATTAAGTTGACTTAAAGCTTCAAGGAAAAGATAGATAATGGAATTAAATTGCAGAAACAATTTAATAACAAACTAGAAGAAAGTACATTTAACGTTACGTTAATTAATACAACTAAACACCCCTGCGTGAAAGAAGGTGAAAGCAAACAGTCCTCAAAACATCGTACAGGTAGACAAGATGCGGGTCTCTAAATTGCATGCGGCTACTGTAGGATCTGATGCTTAGCAAAGAAAGTACGTTACGGATTTAGAGAACTCTTAACTCATAAGCAGGAATAAATACTAGTGATAGGACATACAGTGTATAATGGCATAGGTATAATTAAATAAAGGCAGCAACTCACAACATAACCACATACAGGTGTGTTTCTCACTCTTAGTCAGGCAAGCCTGCTCGGACAGAGTCTCTAAGCCACACCCTGACTCACAATGCTCACAAAAACGGTAAACTGTGGCACAATAACAAGCATACAGAGATAATAAACCCCTAGCTGTTAATCTGCCAGGTGGCAGAGGTCTAGCCGGAAGGATATAGGCTTCGGATACCCGGGCTGAGCCACCTGCTCTAGCCTAGGGTCGTTCCCAAGTCTGTGCGCCAAATTACTCCAATTGAAAGGGTGCTCTCTTGAGAGACTCAGATCGCAAGTATCTGACTCTCTCCTGGCGACCCTAAAACAAAAGCAAGATGTGCTAGCGCAGTGCTGAGTGGACTAGGCAAGGGCCCTCACACAACACAACGCTAGACACACAGGGACACAAACAAGAAAATGCCCCCAGACTCCCACGGATATCCTAGTAAAGTCGTGCGGGTCCACAGGACTCGCACCAGCAGACTTTACTTAAAGGATCGCAAAAAGCCTCCCCTCCAGTCTAGCCCCTGCTAACCTGACACAAGAACACACTAGCAAGCATGAAACCACCAAATATGAGACAACAAAAAAGCTTCCTAGGTCTCATTAACAATTACATCTCTGCATAAGGCCCAAAATCCTATCTAGTTATCTGAGAGCTCGTCGTTAATACAATAATAGATATAAGGTCTATCAAGGGGATGGGATAATTAAATAGATTGGTGAAGTAGTGGAAAGAAGGTATACAAAGTAAGGGAGAACGTTTCTAAGTGGGGTTGAGAGGGATAGATATCAAGGGGGTCCGAAGGGTACGACAATGAGGTGAGCTCTGAGTCTTGGATCTGTCTGGACCCCGCCCTAGGCATGCAGAATACATCCCAGGCTTGGCAACACTCAACACCGTTGCCTGGTCAAAATCCTCTACGCCGTGCGTGAAACGAAACTAAGCCTAACGTTGCAATCAAATGCATGTGGCAACGCTTCAGGCTCGTCCCAAGCTAGACTCTCCGCGCGAAGCAACGTCCCCCAAGCCGGTCTCTCTCTCCCGCTCGTCTCCTCCCACTCTCACTAGACTTATATCTTCTATATTATAATGAAACAATCAACTATCGAGAATAAAATATACTAAGATGCGCTGGTTAAGAATAAGGGCAGCTTCAAGCTGTGAAACAACATAAGAATATCCCAGACATTAGTTACATTGTCGTAGGATACTAAGGGAAAGCCTACCGGCCGGCTACCACCAGCCGGTTTCTAAATTGCTGGGCAGCCCCCGCACGTGGTTACTATGCAGAAGCGTCACACACCATAACGAGCTTCGTAGTGCGCGGGATGTATCCGTAGCGCTACCATAGACAAAGGCAAATATTCACTGATTATGAGCAATGTCGCGCTACATTTGCCTTTGGCACCGCTGCATTGTCTCGCGAGATATGAGGCGAGGGTCTTAGTGCCCCACCTGCCTTGCTGGAGATCGGATGGGAGCCTGCCATGCTACCGCTCAATAGCACTCGTTTCCACAGGCTTTAAGAGCCTGTAAATTGCTTTAAATTGCCATAGCGTTCCAGAACGTCTCCCACAGCCATTGGGTTATGTGTGTGAAAATCGCTCATGAATGAATATTTTGAGTTTGGCAGTCGGTCTCAAAATTGCGAGAAAAAACACTATTAATGTTAAACACATTCTGATGACTGTTGGCAAGCCAGTGCAAAAATCTTATTTCATATAAAATTAGCTAATGCTTAGCATATAACATAATTATGAAGAGTTGAACGCAAAAGAACAATGCATTTCTTTAATATTGAATAAAGTTCAGTATAAAATATCAAATTTTCCATGTTCAATGCATTCATTTTATATTGTGAGCTGTCCTTTTTCTTTTTATGTATAACTCAATACAATAGACTTGAGTATTGTGGGTTTAATCCAATCAGTGTGGACATAAACCCGCTATAATAGGGCTCATTCAGGCACTCCTGGTTTCTTAGGCATGTGCCTGAATTAAATACAAAATTTGCAGTAAGCACATAGAACAAAAGAGCTTTCAAATGTCACCAGAACGAGCACTGTAGCTCTGTAGCGGGGTTCACCCGCAGTGTTACTACAGACATCGGCAATATTCTCTAATAATTAGCAATGCCGCGCTACATTTGCCTTTGGCAACATTGAATGTATCGCGCTAGTCCCCACCACAGAACCTCAGTGTTGCGGCAGACGTGCTGGAGAGCGGACGGGGTCTGCCGCACTCTTGATCACTCGCACTCGTCTCCACAGGCTTTGAGTGATGAACCTCAAAATCATAAACTGGTATATGGCTGTCACAAATAAATGTAGAATTAGCAATTTTTTTGTTTTGTATTTCAGCTTCTAAAACACCTCTAGCTTGGGCACACATCCACCCGCGACGAACGCATGGAGCACACTGATTTTACTATGGGTGGCAAAACTGGCAACTGGCAAGGTGAGAACCTCCTGGAAACGTCTGGCAACAATCGGGCGGGTTGGGGCAACCAACTCGGCCAGTACTACCAATACGTAAATATATGTCGCCTGCAGTAGGAACCTTTTGTATGTTAGACTTAGACATAAAACATTGGCTTTAGTGTGAAGGTAAATACAAGTGTTCCGAGTGTCTACATGTAAAAAATCCTTCAGTGGCTTTGTAAAATCCTTATAAAAGTTTTTTGTTAGCGCACATTTTCCTAATTTCATAATTCAGTACAACTAGCAAGCACCTGACCATCTTATACTTGTAACAGTTGTAAGCCCCTTTGCGAAGACGCTTTGTACAGAGTAAACAAACTTTGCATGATACTTTTTTTTTCCTTGTAGGTAAGCTCAACCGTTTGGTAGGCCCTCCCCCGCTATTGTGAGTGTTAAACGAGAGCTTGATCTGTTGTTTTTTGCCAAATAACAAAATTCGTTGGAAGACATGGCTAGTGGCAGCAAGGGAACATGCAGGGGCGGAAAGGAAGAGGTGGAATATGTGAATGAGTATGAGAGGATAGGAATACAGTACGGAAGACAAGCTGAAAATGGAGGGCGAGCGGCAATGGTCCGAACCTGGAAAAATCACGGCAATAACAACAGGAAGGATAGAGATGAGTATAGGAAAGGGGAGTGTGGATGGGTACTGATTTCCAGAAAACTCCATGCCTCCTGTAGTCCTCTATAAACTTTAATAATATTTCATCATCTGCGTGTCATAAGAGGCGACTAAAGAGGTTGAGTCGGTGGGCTTGCGACTCCAATCCATGAAAGATGCATAGCAACGACAAACAAACAATTAGCCTCGGATGCGGACGGACCCTGTGTTGACGAAACCCGACCGACTATGGACAAGCTTACGGACATTCTGAGAATAGGTACATGGATCGTGAGTGGCATGGATGATGGCACAAAAGAGAGAGAGGTCATGGAAGTGTTAGTGAATGCCAGGCTGGATGTATGTGGAATGACGGAGACCAAATGGAAGGGTACAGATGTGAGAGAGTGGGAGTGTGGAATGGGTGTGTGTGCTGGAGTGAATGAGAGAGCAGCGAGAGAAGGTGCGTGTTTGTTTGTAAGTAACAAATGGAAGGAGCGTGTAAGAGAATATGGCTCTGTGGGTTCAAGGATTGTATGGGTGAGAATTAAAGTAGGAATACAAACGTGGGTGATTGTATGTGTGTATGCTCCGACAGAGGATAAACTTGTAAGAGGGAAAAAGGAGTTCTGGGTGAATGTGGAGGTGTGCCTGGATAAGTTTGACAAGAACGAAAGAATATTTCTGATTGGGGATATGAATGGTAAGGTGGGTGACAGGAAAGTTGATGGTGTGGTGGGAGGGTAGGGGGTACTGTCAGAGGTGAATGGGAATGGTAGTGCACTTGTGGACGTATGTGTAGGGAGGAGGCTTGGGGTAGCCAACACCTTCTTCCGACATAGAATGATACACAGGTACATATGGACAGTGGTGTGGACGATGAAGGATAAGGAGGAGACAGTGGTGGAACGAAAGTCACTGATTGATTATATATGTGTGGATGAACGAATGAAGAAATCTGTGCTGGATGCTAGGGTGTATATGGGTATTGGAGGGGTTCTGTCGGATCATTATGTAGTAGTAGCTAAAATTAGGATACAAAAGAAGTGGGTGAGGAGAGCTGGAGGGAGGCAAGAGGAAGGTGGAATGGTGAGGAGGGTGGAGAGGCTACAGGAGGAGGAAATCAGGGAAGAGTACAGGAGAGCAGTAGAAAGACGACTAGGTGGGTTCGACCTGGAAGATATGCAGGAAGTGGAGGAGATGAGCAAGGTGTTTAAGGAAGAGATCTGTGCAGCAGGTGAGGAGGTGTGTGGAGTGAGGAGAATAGGAAGGGGAGTGAAAGGTACAGCATGGTGGACAAAAGAAGTAAAAATAGCTGTGGAAGGCAAGAAGAAAGCATATAGAGAGTGGTTGGGTAGTAGAGGGAATGAAGATTTGGAGAGGCAGAAACGAGCGAGGTACGTGGAGAGAAAGAGAGTAGTGAAGGAAAGTAAGAGAAGAATAGATGAGGAATTTGGAAGGAATCTGAGGGTAAAATGGAGGGAGTGTAAGAAACTGTTCTGGAAAGAAGTCAAGAAAGTTAGGGAAGGTAGCAAGGGAAACAGTAATGGTGTGAAAGATAAGAATGGGAGAATGCTAGAGAGAGTCGAAAGATGGAGGGAGTACTTCAACGAGTTGCTAAATGTAAGGAATGAAGAGCCAGCAAACATAGTTAGATATGGTATGGGAGGGAGAAGAAGAGAAGTAGTGGAGGAGGAGGTGGGGATCAGGAGGTTAGAAGTGTGGAAAGCCATGAAAAGAGTGAAGTTGGGGAAAGCACCAGGAACAGATGGAGTGTGTGGGGAAATGTTGAGGTATGGTGTTGAGATAGTGATCGAATGGGTATGGAAAATGTGCAAACTAGCATGGGAGAAGGGGAGTGCACCCGATGACTGGAAGACTGGCATAATAGTTTCCCTATATATATATTTTTTTTATTTTTTTATTTAATTTTTTTTTCTATATTCCAACTTACTTCCTCTCGGGCATAGGCTGAGAGCCTTAACATTCACCGCTTTACAATGAACAGTGAAGCCTGTGAGGTCTTGTTCCAGTCTAGGGAGTGAGACATGTGAAGCACGTAGAGTACAACGAGCACCTGCCATCTTGCCTTCACATGAGGCACGGTGCTCAGTCATGGCCCGAAGCAACCCCATCTCTGAAGCCACCTCGTTCCCGTGCTTCACTATCTCACCCGCTACACTCGGACTCTCACACTTACACACACACAACGCCATCTGTTGAGCAGATAACTCACCAGGCATTGCACCCCTATAGCATATTTTGAATATGGGAATATTCATACAGTGCTATTTAATCAGGGAACAATGAGGGTATTTTATTGACGTTTCGGTGGGCTTGTGGTAATGCACTGATACTAGGTACAGCACAAATTCCATCCCAATAATATCTTCCCATTGATACATAGGGATTTGAACCCGGGACCTTTGGATTACCAGGCCAGTGGCAAGACCACTCCACCACACCTCCCCAATATATAAGGGCAAAGGGGAAAGAGGAGTGTATGGTAACCACCGAGGAATATGTCTTCTAAGCGTAGTAGGGAAGGTGTACAGTACGGTAGTGATTGAGAGAGTGAGAGTGAGAACAGAGAAATGGATATGCGACGAGCAGTGACGTTTTAGGAAGGGAAGAGGATGTGAAGATCAGATTTTTACCCTAAATTGTGTTGTGGAGAAATATCTGGAGAAGCAACAAAAGGTGTATGCTGCCTTTATGGACTTCGAGAAGGCCTATGACCGGATGGATAGAGAAGGTATGTGGAAAGTACTTACAGTAGAATATACAGAGTAGATGGCAAGTTGCTGAAAACAGTGGAGAGCATGTATGAGGGTGCAAAGGTGGCAGTACGTGTGGAGAATGAGCAGATCGAGTTCTTTGACTTGTATGTTGGGTTGAAACAGGGGTGTGTGATGTCCCCGTGGTTGTTTACAGTATATATATATATATATTTTTTTTTAAGAAACAATGAACGGAGGAAGGAAAAACACAGATAAAACAAAAAGGTCCATGTGCCTAAAGGTATCCTCCATTCATAAAATGTTTGTAACAACTGGATTTAAACTTTTGTAGATTGTAAGTTTGTGGAAAGCAACTCTAGGGAAGTGAATTCCAAAGAGTAGTAGTTCTAGGGATAAATGAATTTTGATAAGCAGAAGTTCTGCATTGTGGAGGAGAAATAGTAAATTCATGGGCGCTCTCGGCTACCCTAGTTGTACGGGGAAAGATGTGGAGAGGCGGCACAATTGAAGCAAGTTCCTCGGAACAATTGCTGTGAAAATATCTGTAGAATAATGCAAGGGATGCAACGTTTCTTGTTTCTAAGTATGGATAATGTAGGAAGGTCCTGTGTGATTGCAGGGTTATTGATTAATCTAATATCTTTATTTTGAATTTTGTCCAACTGCCTCAATGCAACCACTCCACTTCCACTCCACAGAGGTGAACAGTAATCCATCTGAGAACACACATGACTTTTATATATTACGGCCAACTGCTCGTCAGTGAAGAATTCTCGAACTCTGTACAGGAGTCCCAGTTTTTTAGAGGCATTCTTAGCAATGCTTCTAACATAATGTGTCCAGCTCAAGTTAGTAGTTAATGTTACACCGAGAATGTCAATACTAGGGGAAGTGGGAATATTTACATCATTAAAATATATGGGAGTCAGTGAGATTCTGTCGGTTAGAAAATTGAATGTACTTGGTTTTCTGTGCATTAAAGGAAACTAGATTCTTTTGTCCCCTTTCAATAATTCTAGAAAGGTCCTGGTTCAGAGAAATTGCAGTGTTTATTTTTGAATTTATAAGATCGGGTTGGGTGAAAGAATTGGTAAATGTGAAGGAACTGTGGAGTGTTGAGTCATCTGCGTAGGAATGTATTGGATTATGAGTGGTAGATATGAGATCATTGATACGAATGAGGAACAGAGTTGGGGCCAAAACTGATCCCTGGGGAACACCAGCATTTATTGAGTGAAATTGAGAATAAAGGCCATCTACCATTACACATATTTTTCTGTTATGAAGATAAGAAGAAATTAGTGGAACTAATGATGCAAGGCCATAGTGTGACATCTTCGACAATAAGGATTGATGCCAGACTCTATCAAATGCCTTTGATATATCCAGTGCTATTGTATGTGTTTCACCATGTTGGTCTGTAGCTTAGTTGATTTGATGCGTAAGAAGGCAAAGAATGTCTGCAGTTGATCGACATCGTCTAAAACCATATTGCCTATCACTGATTAATTTATTATTCTCAAGATGCTTAATTATGTGATTATTTAATATAATTTCAAAGACTTTACCAAGAGTGGAAGTTATAGCTATTGGTCTGTAATTTGATAGATATGAAGAGGCACCTTGTTTAGGAACTGGATGGATGTTTGCTTCTTTCCAGGGTACTGGGAAGCATGAGGTACGAGTACACAGACGGACAAATTTTGCCAATATAGGAGCGAGCACCAAGGAGCAATTCTTAAGTACTATTGGAGGAATTTCATCTGGACCAGGAGCCTTATCTACTGAGAGATTCTGCAAAATAGTTTTGACATGTCTGGTGTGGATCTTAAGTGAGGGAATTTCAGGCGAATTCAAATTAAGTTCAGGGACATCTTGATTTATTTCATCTAAGGTTGAGTTGGTGGAGAAAATATCTGCAAGGAGGTTAGCTTTACCTCATGGGTCACTTACAAGATTGCCAGTCGGAGATTTTAATGGTGGAATGGATGAAGCAGTAGTGAAGTTGGATTTGAATGAGTTAAGAGTAGACCAAAATATTTTATCATTTGGATTATTTAGAAGTTTATTTGCCTGCTTGTGGAGAAAGTTTGATTTAGTTAGGTTTAATACAGTTTTGGCATGATTTCTGATGTTTCTAAAGTAATTAAAGGCTTCATGTGTTTTTTATCTTGTATAATTATGCATTGTAGGCTATTGCTTTTTGTTCAGTTACTCTAGCACAATTATGGTCAAACCATTTAGGTGAATTAGATCTTTTACTGTACTTTTGATGAGGAATAAAAGTTAACATTCCAATTTTTACAAAATCTTGTATGTGGCTCAAGGTGGAGTGTGCATCATTAGAAAAGAAAGAGGTCCAGGGAATATCAATAAAGAAACCTTGAAGACCCTCCCAGTCTGCCCTATCGTAATGCCATTTAGTCACCAAAACAGGTTCAGAGTGGGAAGGTGTGGTAGGTGAATGACAGGTGGCCTGTATAAAACAGTGATCAGAAGATCCAAGCGGGGACCTCACTGTAACATCATAATTTTCTGAATTGGTTGTTAAAAATAAGTCCAGCAGGTGGGAATTATGTTTAGGATTATCTGGTACACGGGTGGGTTGGTTGACTAGTTGAGTGAGATTAAATGTGTCTGCAAATAGCTCACATTCAAGACCAGCATCATCAGTCCTGGCTGAATGAGTGAGCCATTCAACATTATGGACATTAAAATCACCCAACACAGTGATTTCAGAAGAAGCATTTAAGTTGAGGACACTGAGTTGTGAGGACACAGAATCAAAAAGACTTTGCTCTGGAGGAGTATTTGGGGAACGGTAGATGCAACATATGTATTTAAATTTACCAGCAGAAATTAATTTGTATATAGAATAATCAAAATAGGGACAATTGAAACTAGTAACCTCCTCCAGGGCAATTTCAGATTTTGCGAAGCAATATACACCTCCTTTAGGTCTGAAATTTTGGAGCAGTTGATAACCTGGAAAATTAAATCTAGACGTGTCAGATGTGGATGTTACTTGAATCTCTGTCAAAAAAAAGGAGAGTAGGGGATTCTGCTTGAAGAAATTGGTGTACAGAATTGATGTTAGAGTGAAGTCCCCATATATTGCTAAAGAAAAAGCTGCACCGACGAGCAGCTTTGGGACGTTGCAATGCTCTTGACACAGTCGCATGATGACGACCGGGAGGGCCCTGTGTCGATGACCCAACCCTGCCGGGGGTGGATATCCGAGGGACCACCAGGTTTGCTCTTAACAATTGTACTGCCATGATTTATTAGGTGAAGATGTATGGTGTTACATGTATTATATGTAGTGGGAAGAGTAGTGTTTTATGGATAGAGGATAGCAATGTAGGGCAATGTCGTGAAGTTGGATGTGTATGTTATATAAAGAGGGTTTTCCTGATACCCCTGATGTGTGAGGCAGAAAGATATGTATCCAGCTACCAAGGCCTGGGAGAGAAAATGGAATTCAGGCTATTCCCTGAGTCTCCCGAAACCTTGGCGGTAGTACTTCCCTGGGTAGGGCTGCCTACCCCTACTACCTACTATATATGGATGGAGTCATGCAAGAAATACTAGGAAGAGCAGTGGATGTTGGTGTATCGCTGAAAAGGGAGGGAAATGAGTGGAAGCTGCCTATACTGCTGTTTGCGGATGATACAGTTCTGATGAGCGATAATGAATGGGAGTTGCTGGGTCTGGTAAATGAGTTTGGAACAGTGTGCGAAAAACGGAATCTGAAAGTAAATGCGGGGAAGAGCAAGGTTATGGTCTTCGAAAGGGGTGAAGTCACAGAGTGTGAGGTGAAGTTGAACGGTCAGGCTATGGAGATCGTCAACTCTTTTAAGTATCTGGGCAGTGTGTTTAGTAAAGATGGGACTATGGATGAAGAAGTGCGGGAGAGGGTACAACGCATACTGCTAAAAGCAGTAACAAGAAATAGGGTGGTCAGCATGGAAGTGACAGAGGTGCATGGGGACGGTTCGTTCGTGGCCATCCCTTCGGGGATCGCGGCGTCAGGCGATAGATAGATAGATATATACAGATATTTTAATTTCGGTTCACCTGAAAAGTTAAGAGATGTAATGAAGAACACTAGAATAATGAGGGACTTGAAGAAGAAAAGAACGCACAAAAAAAGCAAGGATTCCCACCACTGATGAGAATTCCTGTATTGTGGCATGGACGCACGTTTTGAAAACAAAAATAATGCTTGCGTCATGGACCGCGCCAGAGGCATGCGTAAAAGTGAACGAAAACATAATAATAGTCTCGACACAAACGTGAGTACAATCACACCCATAACATATTATGCATTCCTCACACAAATATGTAAGACTATGAACACATACAACCACAAAAATACAAACTCGCAGTATATTGTACTAGCACCAAGGCGCGCACGGACACACGCACACACACACACATACAACAATTATGGATATTCGTGGTTAGGATTATTTAGTAGACATATAAATACCATACAATAAATTATATCACCTGAATACTGGAACTAGTGCTGTAGGACCTAGTTGACTTGTTGAGCCGTAACAATGTTACAAGATGGTGTGTGGGAAATTGCAGTGTTAGCTAATAGACTAGAGTTGATGAATAAAGAAGGGGGCCACTATACTTGATGATTGATGGGAATGATGATTAATGATCTATGGATTAGTATGGATAGATGGAGAATTGATGAGCTAAGTACTATCACTAATGGGGCGAAAGGCGAGGTGAAACACGAGTGTAGGCAGACGGTCTGCTTGCTGTGAGGGCTGGAGAGAGAGTGTGCGGGGCCCTCACATTTCGCGGGAGGTGCGCCGCTATCACGCATGCGCAAATAGGTAGGGATTTATTTTCCCTCCCAATTTTAATTACCTAAGTTCATAGGAATGATAGATTACCCAATATCCAATATAGAACATAGTATCTATATAATTATTGATCCCACAAACTTAATACTAAAAACTTAATGTAATATTTAAAGTAAGACTGTCCATATCAGAGTTTGGACACATTCCCACCACCAGGTTTATATAATACAGTATCTACAAAAGCCTGGAGGCTAATTTTTGCCATGATTGGGAGGAGGCTTGAGCCGCCTGTCGACTAGGACGTCCACTGGGTACGTCGACCGGTTGATCGGTCGAGGTAGCCACTGTGGGAATGTCTCCAGGCGTCTCCGAGGAGTCACTCTTTGCACTCAATGTCCCCCTCAAGAAGGTACAGATGGACAGTCGGCCGCGTATATGTTCCCGTCTTCGTCCGGACTCTAGCCACTCTGACTTCTCCGTCTTGACAGATTAATAACTCGACAATACGGCCCAACTTCCAAAAAGCGCGTGGACCCTCATCATGGATGATGACGACATCACCGATACCTGGCCACCGACCATTTATTGGTCTCAGCTTACACTTATGCGCCTCTCTGAGGGTCACCAGATACTCGGTAGACCAGCGTCGCCAGATATCTTTCGACAGTTTGCGAATATATTGATATCTGGCTGAAATAACATCTTTATTTATGTAGTCTGGATCTTCCAACCCATCCTCCACTTCATTATCATCAGGAAGATCCCGCAACCGATGACCCCGCACCAACACAGAGGGTGTTATTGGGGTAAGATTCCCTAGGTCGCAGGAAGCATAATATAAGGGACGATCATTGATAGTGGCCTCAATTTCCAACAGTAGAGTAGTCAATTCCTCCAAGGAAATTAAGGCACGTCCCAACACCTTCTTCAACCCCGCCTTGACAATGCCGATGTCCCTTTCCCATATAGTGCCGTGTGACGCTCCTGCATAGTAGTCACGTGCGGGCATGCGCGCGCGTCGGCTGCCCAGCCGTTTAGAAACCGGCTGGCGGCAGCCGGCCGGCCGGCTTTTCCTTAGTATATATCCTACGACAATGTAACTAATGTCTGGGATATTCTTATGTTGTTTCACAGCTTGAAGCTGCCCTTATTCTTAACCAACGCATCTTAGTATATTTTATTCTCGATAGTTGATTGTTTCATTATAATATATAAGATGTAAGTCTAGTGAGAGTGGGAGGAGACGAGCGGGAAAGAGAGACCGGCTGGGGGACGTTGCTTCGCGCGGAGAGTTTAGCTTGGGACGAGCCTGATGTTGCCAATTTGATCACAACGTTAGGCTTAGTTTCGACTCACGCACGGGGTAGAGGATTTTGACCCGGCAACTGTGTTGAGTGTTGCCAAGCATGGGATGTATTTCGCATGCCTAGGGTGGGGTCCAGACAGATTCAAAACTCAGAGCTCACCTCACTGTCGTACCCTTCGGACCCCCTTGATATCTATCCCTCTCAACCCTACTTAGAAACTTTCTCTCTTACTTTGTGTACCTTCCTTCCACTACTTCACCAATCTATTTAATTATCCCATCCCCTTGATATACCTTATATCTATTATTGTATTAACGACGAGCTCTCAGATAACTAGATAGGATTTTGGGCCTTATGCAGAGATGTAATTGTTAATGAGACCTAGGAAGCTTTTTTGTTGTCTCATATTTGGTGGTTTCATGCTTGCTAGTGTGTTCTTGTGGCAGGTGAGCAGGGGCTAGACCGGAGGGGAGGCTTTTTGTGATCCTTTAAGTAAAGTCTGCTGGTGCGAGTCCTGTGGACCCGCACGACTTTACTAGGATACCCGTGGGAGTCTGGGGGCATTTTCTTGTCTGTGTCCCTGTGTGTCTAGTGGTGTGTTGTGTGAGGGCCCTTGCCTAGTCCACTCAGCACTGCGCTAGCACGTCTTGCTTTTGTTTTAGGGTTGCCAGGAGAGAGTCAGATACTTGGGATCTGAGTCTCTCAATAGAGCACCCTTTCAATTAGAGTAATTTGGCGCACAGACTTGGGAACGTCCCTAGGCTAGAGCAGGTGGCTCAGCTCGGGTATCCGAAGCCAATATCCTTCCGGCTAGACCTCTGCCACCTGGCAGATTAACAGCTAGGGATTTATTATTTCTGCATGCTTGTTATTGTGCCACAGTTTACCGTTGTTGTGAGCATTGTGAGTCAGGGTGTGGCTTAGAGACTCTGTCCGAGCAGGCTTGCCTGACTAAGAGTGAGAAGCACACCTGTATGTGGTTATGTTGCGAGTTGCTGCCTTTATTTAATTATACCTATGCCATTATACACTGTATGGCCTATTACTAGTATTTATTCCTGCTTATGAGTTAAGAGTTCTCTAAATCCGTAACTTTCTTTCTTTGCTAAGCATCAGATCCTACAGTAGCCGCATGCAGTTTAGAAACCTGCATCTTGTCTACCTGTACGATGTTTTGAGGACTGTTTGCGTTCACCTTCTTTCACGCAGGGGTGATTAGTTGTATTAATTAACGTAACGTTAAATGTACTTTCTTCTAGTTTGTTATTAAATTGTTTCTGCAATTTAATTCCGTTATCTATCTTTTCCTTGAAGCTTTAAGTCAACTTAATTGTGTGATCTTTTATATAGCCTGCTTGACTATCAGCAGTCTATAGTGCGTGCACCCTGTAACCGAGTCATAGGATACCTTGTTGTCCAGGCAGGACTCTTGACGGTTTAGGGTGGTTTGTTGCCTGGGTTTATAGATAAGGGTTGGATCTAGCGTTTTCCGTTGTTGCTTGTCGCCGCATACCTAGTCCAAGAGAAAGAGTCCAGTGTTTATATATCCCAGGACGTAACAAATGGTGACCTTGCATAGGATTTACTGAACAGAGGAATATAGTGGTCATTTGTTTTGAGATTCCTTATGATTAGAGGAATACAGTGGACATAGAGTTTTTTGTTGGAGCAACCAATATAACACATTAAAGACTTTAAATAACATTAGTATATACATACTTGCATAGGAGATAAGGCACATTCTATAACCGTGATAATTACTGCAGTACACAAACATGTCTAATACATCAGAACACAGTGATGGGTCAGTTCACGATACAGGCTCGGAGGGAGAAAGACCTGTGGAGTGGCTAGTCGATAGCGAGGAGGGTGCTAGAAGATTTTTAGAGGTGCCCCTTACCGCTGCCAGGGTGTTGAAGCTGAATAAGTATGGCTTAAAGTGTATGGCAGGTCTTCAGGGTCACCAGGGTTTAAGTGGCATGAGGAAAGATCAGCTGAGGACTTTGATATTGGGTTTAGAAGGGAGAGACCTGGGTGGAGAGGCGACTGGGGGCCCCGGTCCCCAGCCCCCCCTCCTCTATACCCCCATATCAAATGTCAGGGTGCCTGAATTTAGTACTTACCCCCAAGTTGATGGTCAATGGCAGCGTGGAATTCAATCACAGGGACCCTCTCCATTAAATGCACCTTCCCCTCCTCAAGGGTTAACTCCAGATTTGTTGTTTCGGCTTGAAATGGCCAAGGTTGAGGCTGCCGAGAGACAGGCTAGTGTTCAGGCTGAGGTTGCTAGAGCTCAGGCTGAGGCCGCAGAGAGAACAGCTATACGAGAGGCTGAACTGCAGGCAGAGTCTACTAGGTATCGGGCTGACAGGGAGCTGGAGAGATCTCGAGTGGAGGTAACAGGGCGAAATATTGGGGGAGGTAACAGACATCGGGACCAATCATTGTCGCACCTGCTTAAACTAGTTCCTGTGTTCGATGAATCATGTGTGACTGAGTTTTTATGCGATTTGAGAAGAAGTGTCAGGAACACCAGTGGCCTCAGGAAAAGTGGGCAGCATTAGTTTCATCAAGACTCCTAGGAAAGGGGCTAAAAGCGTATGATGCACTACCTTTAGAGTCCTGTGTAGTTTATGATGAGCTAAAGAAGGCTGTGCTAGGGCCTATGAGTTACAACCAGAAACTTACCGCTTGAAGTTTCGGGGTGTTACTAAGGGCAAGGATAGTACCTTCCTAGAACACGCCCGGGACTTGTCTGATGCACTACGACATTGGCTGCGTTCTGAGAGGGCAGCTACTTTTGAGGAGTTGAGTGAGCTGGTTCTCTTGGAGCAGTTCTTTAAGTGCACAGGCGGGGACTTAACATTAAATATAAAGGAAAAAAATCCTAGAACTCTCCAGGAGGCAGCAGAAATGGCTGACCTCCGACTGTCATTAATTCGAGGGTGCGAAGCAGCAGCTAGGAGTGAGTCGGGTGCAAAGGATCGTACCCCTCCCCCTCCCAAGAATTTTGATACACATAAATACACAAAACCATCTAGCACTGACAATAAAACTGAACATAAACCAAATACCGTCCCGTATAAGAAGTCTAATGGTACCTCCCACTCCCAAGGGAAACCAAAGAGTAAAGAGTGCTTTGCAAGTCACAAGGAGGGTCACTTTGTCCGAACAAGCCACCAAACAAGGTTGTGTCATTGGTCCGCAGCATAGGGGTGTCGCCTATATCTTCTGAGTTTGCCAAGGGTAGTTCGTCAGAGGTTGGGACACAGCCTGTGTTCAAGAGTCCGGAAGGCTCGAACCCTGTCCGCGACGTCTTTGGGGGTCATAGAGGGCATGGTTTTGTGAGGTGGGCTGGCGAAAGGCGAGGAGTTAAGCTATTGCGTGATACTGGGGCTTCTCAGACCTTGTTAAAGAACTTTACTGGTAGGCCGATTAACGCTGCTCGGGTGGTGGTGGTAGTTCAGGGGATCAATGCTACGAAGTCCTACCCGCTGGTGCGGATGGAGCTGGAGGTGGGTGGTGTGGCGAAGGAGCTGGATGTCGGAATTGTAGAGAACTTGCCTGTTGGGGGCGTCGACCTCCTCCTCGGCAACGACTTTGCGGTGCCTGCTCCTAAGGTTTCACCCTTGGTCGTTGCCGAGAAGGCGGCCGACGTTAGTAAGGAGGAACAGGAGGGGGTTGAGAAGTGTAGCGTATAAACCATGGCGTGTGTTGTGACGCGTTCTCAGACATCCGGAGCCTTGCAGCCACCACCTCAGTCTATCAAACCGCGGAGGAAAGGTCACAAGAAAACGGGAAGTGTTGGTCAATTGGAGAGTTTTGAGCCGGCAGTGTTTCTTGGTGACTCATTATTGGCACCTATGTTAGAGTCTGGAGAGGCCCCGGGGCCTGTCACCGCTAGTGCAGGTGCAGGGCAGGAAGAGACTCTGCGACAGCATCGTTATGCGCAGCGTGAGGAAAGGATGGCTCAGCGGGACATTGGAGGTGGAAATAAATTATTTAAGCTGAACTTGGATAATCTCGCACCTGCTGATATATGTTCCATGCAGCTGGAAGATCCTGAAGTCAGGGCGTGTGGTAATGGTGCTATCGAACTGGAGAGCGATGGGGATGCGCAGCCTGGTGATTTTTTCTTGTCCGAGGGGATCTTGTATCGGAGACATCAGGATCCCAAGAAAAAGTGGGATGGCGGGTCACGATTAGTGGACCAGTTAGTAGTACCGAGGGTGTGCCGTGAGAGCTTATTGAGATTAGCTCATGATGTGCCTTTGGCAGGGCACCTGGGGGCACGTAAGACGGAGGCAGCTTTGGGCAAGCTTTTCTGGTGGCCTGGGTTAAAGGCGAGTGTCGTGTCATGGGTGTCACAGTGTCACACTGGTCAAGTGGTTGGGAAACCCAATCAGGTCATCCCGAGAGCCCCGTTACAACCCCTCCCTGTCATTGGGCCGCCCTTCAGCAAAGTAGTTATCGATATGGTTGGCCTATTGACCCCCACTAGTGCCGGCAATAAATTTTTACTAACTGTAATGGATGTAGCAACACGGTATCCAGGTGCTTACCCCATGCGCAACGGGATGGCTAACACTGTTGTAAAAAACCAACTTGTCTATTTCTCTCATTATGGCTACCCTCAGGAGATCCAGTCTGATCAGGGATCCAATTTTACTTCTGCTCTGTTTAAGCAGACCATGCAGCAACATGGGATAGTGTCTGTGGTGTCATCTGCCTACCATCCCGAGAGTCAGGGAGTTTTGGAAAGGTGGCACTCGACTCTCAAGAGTATATTGCGGTGTTATTGCATGGAAAATGGGAAGGACTGGGATCTAGGTCTCCCATATGTTTTATTTGCTGCGAGAGAAGTACCTGGGGAGAGCTTGGGATTTAGCCCGAACGAGTTGGTTTTTCTCCTAAACTAATCCATAGTGGCGTTAAAATATTTTGAATTTCACCAACATCGCTCTCCTAGATGTTTATATAGACATTTTATTGAACAAATATCAAACATTTATTTCGAATTTCAATGTCATAGGTAAAGAAAAAGGTCAATGTCAGATTTATTATGCTGAACCAATGGATAGATTTTAGCCAAACGTTAGAGAAATGTCTATAATACCTATACAAAGGTCGTCAATTACAAACATAAAACATCCGTTCAGTTCAGTTCAGTTGATCTGCGGGAAGTTATAGGCCTTTTCAACGGTGCCTCCCATTTTTTCTTTCTTTAGTTTTCTTATTTGTGTTGTACTATTTCATTTATTAGGACCATTTTTCAACATCTTCTGTTATCTTCTTTCTTCTGGCGTCTTCTTGATTTCCTTCTTCTTATTGGCTGTTTTCTCCTTCTTGGTTTCTTCTTTCTTGATGTGTGTGTTTTACTTTACTTTAGTCTAGCAATCCTATTTCCTACACTTATCTAGGTACAGCTGCATTGTTCCTATCTATTGGTCTCTTTCTCCAAAACCTATATATATTATTATTAGTCCTATTAATATTATGATTTCTGAATAAGAGTTCACCTATTAACCTATCTTCTTCTTCTATATACAGTATGGTTGTTGGAGTAATGGTTCTGCGCATCTTTCTTTTACATAAGATGGACACTACAAAATGAATGGTTTAGGTTTTCATTTGGGTGCCCACACATATCACACTCAGTGTGAAAATGTGATATTTTCGCGGTTTCGAGGTTCGAACTTGGGGGTTCTTTCTCCGATTTTGGGTCCCTTACTGCAAAGTTCCATTTTCGTGTCCAGTCCAGATCTACTGTAGTCTATGACTGTATGTATGTGTATTTTCTATGCTTAACATTCGTTCAATAATTGCTTCCGTGACTCTATAATATCTATGTGCGAAGACTCCTAAAAGTGCGCTGTTAGGACAAAGATATCCAAGATAAGTTCTCAAGCATAAAGAGCCGTTCAACATTATTTGTATGTATTTGAATTATTATTTAAAAGGAGCAATAACCTCTCGTATTATTATTACATTGCATCTTAGATCCGGTGTCTCAGTACTCAGTACAGTACTGTATGGTTGTGTATTGATAATACTGAGCACAATATTGTAGCTGTGTCTCAGTACTGTATGGTTGTGTACTGATAATACTGAGCACAATATTGTAGCTGTGTCTCAGTACTGTATGGTTGTGTACTGATAATACTGACCACATTATTGTAGCTGTGTCTCAGTACTGTATGGTTGTGTACTGATAATACTGACCACATTATTGTAGCTGTGTCTCAGTACTGTATGGTTGTGTACTGATAATACTGAGCACAATATTGTAGCTGTGTCTCAGTACTGTATGGTTGTGTACTGATAATACTGACCACATTATTGTAGCTGTGTCTCAGTACTGTATGGTTGTGTACTGATAATACTGACCACATTATTGTAGCTGTGTCTCAGTACTGTATGGTTGTGTACTGATAATACTGACCACATTATTGTAGCTGTGTCTCAGTACTGTATGGTTGTGTACTGATAATACTGACCACATTATTGTAGCTGTGTCTCAGTACTGTATGGTTGTGTACTGATAATACTGACCACATTATTGTAGCTGTGTCTCAGTACTGTATGGTTGTGTACTGATAATACTGACCACATTATTGTGGCTGTGTCTCAGTACTGTATGGTTGTGTACTGATAATACTGACCACATTATTGTGGCTGTGTGTCAGTACTGTATGGTTGTGTACTGATAATACTGACCACATTATTGTGGCTGTGTCTCAGTACTGTATGGTTGTGTACTGATAATACTGAACACAATATTGTAGCTGTGTCTCAGTACTGTATGGTTGTGTACTGATAATACTTAGCACATTATTGTAGCTGTGTCTCAGTACTGTATGGTTGTGTACTGATAATACTGACCACATTATTGTGGCTGTGTCTCAGTACTGTATGGTTGTGTACTGATAACACTGACCACATTATTGTAGCTGTGTCTCAGTACTGTATGGTTGTGTACTGATAATACTGAGCACAATATTGTAGCTGTGTCTCAGTACTGTATGGTTGTGTACTGATAATACTGACCACATTATTGTAGCTGTGTCTCAGTACTGTATGGTTGTGTACTGATAATACTGACCACATTATTGTGGCTGTGTCTCAGTACTGTATGGTTATGTACTGATAACACTGACCACATTATTGTAGCTGTGTCTCAGTACTGTATGGTTGTGTACTGATAATACTGAGCACAATATTGTAGCTGTGTCTCAGTACTGTATGGTTGTGTACTGATAATACTGACCACATTATTGTAGCTGTGTCTCAGTACTGTATGGTTGTGTACTGATAATACTGACCACATTATTGTGGCTGTGTCTCAGTACTGTATGGTTGTGTACTGATAATACTGACCACATTATTGTAGCTGTGTCTCAGTACTGTATGGTTGTGTACTGATAATACTGACCACATTATTGTAGCTGTGTCTCAGTACTGTATGGTTGTGTACTGATAATACTGACCACATTATTGTGGCTGTGTCTCAGTACTGTATGGTTGTGTACTGATAATACTGACCACATTATTGTGGCTGTGTCTCAGTACTGTATGGTTGTGTACTGATAATACTGACCACATTATTGTAGCTGTGTCTCAGTACTGTATGGTTGTGTACTGATAATACTGACCACATTATTGTAGCTGTGTCTCAGTACTGTATGGTTGTGTACTGATAATACTGACCACATTATTGTGGCTGTGTCTCAGTACTGTATGGTTGTGTACTGATAATACTGACCACATTATTGTGGCTGTGTCTCAGTACGGTATGGTTGTGTACTGATAATACTGATCACATTATTGTGGCTGTGTCTCAGTACTGTATGGTTGTGTACTGATAATACTGACCACATTATTGTGGCTGTGTCTCAGTACTGTATGGTTGTGTACTGATAATACTGACCACATTATTGTGGCTGTGTCTCAGTACTGTATGGTTATGTACTGATAACACTGACCACATTATTGTAGCTGTGTCTCAGTACTGTATGGTTGTGTACTGATAATACTGACCACATTATTGTAGCTGTGTCTCAGTACTGTATGGTTGTGTACTGATAATACTGACCACATTATTGTGGCTGTGTCTCAGTACTGTATGGTTGTGTACTGATAATACTGATCTCAGTATATTCCTTATTTCAATTAATTATATAATATAACTCTTAACAACTTCAGTAAACGATGATGTCATTTTGCCTTGATTCAGGTTAACATGTGAACATTTCATGGAGCAATATTATCCCAAGTAATCCTCAGACTCCTTCAATTTCTTCCTAAGCTGAATAAAGTACTCAAGGGGTAAAATATAGCTTAATTATCCATTTCAATCCTACAGAACTATTCTAAATTTAATAAAAACATCTAACAACAGCCAGAATAAAATGCAAGAATGTGTCATGGTATATTGAGAGAGTAAATGTCATAGACCCTAATGTGAACACCAATATTTCCTGTAGGTACTGGAGGATGGTGTGTGGTCAGGTGATGTGAGGCGGGTCAAGGCAGCACTTGGCCTCGGTGGTGACCCCAACACCACGATCACCAACACCGACAACAAGACCGGGTGCATGGTGACCGTGGCTGCCTACCTGGGTCACACTGAGGTGTTGACCCTCCTATTGGAGGCTGGTGGGAGGGTGGAGGGAGCTGGTAGTGACCCTCGGACACCACTGATGTGTGCTGCAAAGAAGGGTCACGCTGAGGTGGTGAAGGTGCTGCTGGCTGCTGGTGGGAGGGTGGAGGGAGCTGTTAGTGACCCCTGGACACCACTGATGTGGGCTGCAGGGAATGGTTATGCTGAGGTGGTGAAGGTGCTGCTGGCTGCTGGTGGGAGGGTGGAGGGAGCTGGTAGTGACCCCCGGACACCACTGATGTGTGCTGCAAAGAAGGGTCACGCTGAGGTGGTGAAGGTGCTGCTGGCTGCTGGTGGGAGGGTGGAGGAAGTAGGTAGTGACCCCTGGATACCACTGATGTGTGCTGCAGAGGAGGGTCACGCTGAGGTGGTGAAGGTGCTGCTGGCTGCTGGTGGGAGGGTGGATGGAGCTGTTAGTGACCCCTGGACACCACTGATGTGGGCTGCAAGGAATGGTCACGCTGAGGTGGTGAAGGTGCTGCTGGCTGCTGGTGGGAGGGTGGAGGGAGCTGGTAGTGACTCCCGGACACCACTGGTGTGTGCTGCAGTGAAGGGTCACGCTGAGGTGGTGAAGGTGCTGCTGGCTGCTGGTGCTGACCCTAACACCAAGGATGCTGCTGGTAAGTCCACCATTATCTCTCACAATCTTCATTACACTGTCTCTTACATTCTACACCATTTTGTCTTCCACTCTACATCACACTGTCTCACATTCTAAATCAGTCTCTCATATTGTACATCATAATATTATTATCTCACACTCTACTGTACATCACACTGTCTCTCACATTCTAAATCAGTCTCTCATATTCTACATCATATTATCTCACACTCTACATCACATTGTCTCTCACATTCTAAATCAGTCTCTCATATTCTAGATCATATTATTTCACACTCTACATCACACAGTCTCACATTCTAAATCACACTGTAGGCTACAGTACATCAGTCTCTCACACTATACATCACTCTGTCTCTCACATTCTCAAACTTCCTTATAGCATCAAACTTGCAAGTGTTGAGATAATCCAAAAGTCTTTCCTGATAATGTAGCCAACCAAGAACCCAACCTATAATGAGGAAGAAGGGGGTCCAGATTAAAAAAAAAAAAAATCAAGTGAAAATCTCCCCTAAATTAGTTTTAAGAAAGATTTTAAAGAGTCAAAGAGTTAAGGGGGTAGTTGCTCTTTGTTGGTCTATTTATTTAGGTATTTATATCCTAGTTTCCTCGCTAGACCTACATCAAGCTTGGAAACAACAAAAAAAAACACACAAACACACATATACCTCATCAAAATAAATGTGTGTTTTTTTTTTTCGGTAGATCCCGGTTCCTTGTAAAATTACAAGCTCGCTTACGCTCGCTAGGAAAAAAATACATCTAAATGGCGCAAAAGGTCTTACAATCGCCATACTAATGGAGCGAATGTGTTAAAATATCAAAATTAATGGGGCTAAACATGAGGCAGAAGGGAGTCCAGAAAATCAAGTACCTCCCCCTTAAATGAGATAGTTTGTAGGCCTTTGATTATTCGAAGCTCTGCATAAAGTTGATACAATTATCTAGAAATAATAAAGCTAAAGTTAACATTAACCCCTTCTGTACCAGCGTCGTCTTTTTCATTATATTCTGGCAAATATTAGACGATTTCATTCAGCTTAAGAAGGATGTCTACCAATTACAAGGCTACAGACTATTTCAATTATTCCTTTTAGCGACCATATATCCTTCCTAAGCTTCATACATTCGTCTAAGTGTAGCTAGAATAAAATATAAAACACGTGGCCGGTACAGAAAGGGTTAAGACAATATAATAAAGATGTGGACTCTTTCAGTAGACCGTGGCTCACTCTTATCTTTTTATTATGACTTTATTTAACTATTTTATTAGGTTTAGAAAGGCTCTGTGGTAGTTAGAAGATTGTTTGAGATTGATTTTACCCTTTCATACTAAGAAGTCCTTCCTAAGCTGCATAATTTGATTTATCTTTGTCAAAAATATAATGGGAAATGTAACTGAAATTATTGCTGAAATTGTGTATCTGATTAAATGGAAAATATATATTTGTTTATATATTATTGTATTACTTGACTCACCCTATGTATTTACTTTAATATAAATACTAATCTGTTATCAAACTTTATGTTAGTATATTTGTTCATGCTTTATTTATTTATGTTTATGTTCGGTAGTAATATATATATACGTCTTGTCTTTAAACTCTTTGTTTTTCCAATTGTGTCATTAAACTCATTATTTTTCCAATTGAGTCTTTATCATTGATCATTTGCAGTATAGACATGATTATATTCATTAAACATTACTAGTCATTGTTTATTTAATTCTTATGTACTTTTACATTGCAGAACATTAAATAATTGAAAGGAATCTTTCCTAATTTTAGTTATAGATGATAGTTTAACTTTAAATTCATATTAACCATAAAATAGTAATTAGGGTATGTATTAGTGATGGTACAATACAGTTGTTGTGTTGCAGGGTGGGTTGCACTTAACATTGCAGCCAATAAGGGTCACCATGACAGTGTGTCACTGTTGCTGCCACACACCAAGACTGACACCAAGGACCTGAATATCGCGACACCAATACACCATGCCAGTATGTTCAACCACATTCATATTGTGACCCAGCTGAGAGAGGCTGGCTGGGACCCCACTGTCCGGAGCACCAATAACAATACAGCACTACACTTGGCAGCGTACTGTGGCAATGTGTTAATAGTGGAGTACCTTGTAAAGGAGGCTGGACTCAACCCGGAGGACCTGAACAATGACGGACACTCAGCCAGACACAAGGCACAGCAGAGTGGTCAACACAAAGTGCTGCAATGGTTCAACAAACTTTATCAACCCACCAACACCACCACTCCCTCCACCACCACACCCTCCACCTCCACCATACCTACTACCACCAACACCATCACACCCTCCACCACCACACAATCCTCACGCTCGAGAATGGATTTAATGATGGTAGGAAAACACTAACAGTCCCATTTTCTTAGAAGTGTCGATGTTTTATCTAGTCGAGTGATAGCGAGCCAACATAATTTAAAAAATCGGCCTTTTTCCGGATAATTTTTCAAACCCAAACAATAGAACAACAAAAATACTACCCCTTCAAGCTAGACAAAAATTCCATCCGATTCACATTCAAGGAAATGGTGTACATTTTTGGTATGAAAAAATGCCCAGGCCGAAGGCCTATTTCCTCTAAATAGTAGACTCGCTCTCACTCATCCAGAATGAATCCTACCTGGATGGAGCAAACCGTCCAATAATACCCAACATATGGGGTGAAGCATCATAAAATCACCAAACTAATGTGGCGAAACAGGGAACTAAAAAAACAAAGCACCCGGTTTATATAGGGTTAATTAATGATTTTAACAAGATTAAATGTTCATTGAATTCTGTCAAATACTAAATTAAGTTAATTGACAATGGTTAGAATGTTTCAGTTATTACAAATAAGTTCTTTTAAATTATCTTATTTGTAGTTTCAACTTTTTAGTTTAATCTTTGTATTATTATACTATTACATTCCGTTTATAAATACTCCTGGTAGTGAAGGCTGTAAGTCTGACAAGACACTGCTGCACCAGGCGGTGGAGCTGGACCAACCAGATATGGTGAAGGACCTGCTGGACAACTCTTGTGTCTACCCCCATGTTGTTACTTATAATGGTGCCTCACCCAATGACCTGGCACTACAAATAGGTCACACTAAGGTGCTGCAGGTCCTACAATCTCAGACCTGTACCAAGGTAGGTCACACTAGTTGCTGCAGGTCCTACAGTCTCACACCTGTAATAAGGTAGGTCACACCAGTTACTGTTAAAAATCAAGAGTATAAAATTGGTATAACTATTGTACCTAAAACTCATAGAGTATATTGACAGTAATATACCTTTCTATTCTTACATACAATCAGATGGATATATTATTACCAACATACACTTATAAGGGTATACTATTTAGGACATTTTCATATCTATACTGTATATACTTTACAGTGCATATATATGGTCTCTAACTGAAATAAAAAATATAAATAAATACTACTATTTTTACTACTACTACTACTACTACTACTACTACTAATAATAATAATAATAATAATAACACATATTTTAATGGATAAATTAAATAAATATAAAATAATGTAACATGATAGGCCTAGTCATAATATAATAAAGTAAAAGTGCAGTATTCGGAATTTGGAGAAAAGAAATCTGCATACCCAACTCTAAGTAAAACGTGTAGTATTGGCATTCCCGTTTGGAGGTCAATAAACACACCCAAGTTGAAGACTTTATTACAACATAATATTAATAAACGTTTAATATACTGTATATTGGCCTTAATTATTTCAGTAGATAATGCCCTTCTTTTATCTTGGCTCTCAATTAATTATGATTAAATTAATATCTACTTGTTGAATAAGGATACGATAAATAATATAGTTTATGTACATTTCATCTCAACAAGCTCTTCCAAAACTAAGTCAAATTGTCTAATATTAATCATAATATTAATATAATGATTCTCTTGTTTGAAATAGGGACTTTTACCTATGACAAAGCGTATATATTTTTTCGCTGATCTTTACATAGGCAAGTCGTGGAGGAAATATCAATATAGTTTAGGAAGAGTTATAAAATGTACTATGAACTTGAAATATACAGATTGATTATGAAAGTTGATCTTGACTGATCTTCACATTCGCAAATGATCAAACCTGGGAAGTTGAATGACAATGTTAAGTTATTACAGTATCGTAGAAGTATTTATCAACAGTCTAATTTTGGTCTTTGATATTTATCATTGACTTTTAATTAAAGCAAAGTTCTATGGAATTATTCAAATATTTGTCATGTTTACTGTATAGACACTAACATAATAAGTGAACTATTAAATCTTGTTTTGTTTTCAATGCCTTCAAAACCTCCAAGTTCTTCATCTACTTATTAACCACAAACTTCCACACTACTATCCTTTACACTTTATTATCATTATTATCACCATCAGCCTTGTATATCCCCAAGGGGTTGATTGCTGCCCCTGTACCTCACCATGGTGGCTTATATTGGTCTGACTTGATAGTAATGTATGTACAGTAATGTGTCAAGTGCATATGTGATGTTATTGTTCAGTTGCAATGGTCAGTAACCAATATATTGTTACTGTTCACTTGGAATGGTTAGTAACCAATAATGTTACTGTTCATAGTTCGTTTTTCCTATGTGTATGAAGGAGAAAAAGGCAGGTTTCCTGTAACGATGTCTCCCCCCAGAGTGAAAAGAGTGAAAGTGTGCCAAATTCAAGGAGCGTTGTGGTAAAAATGTCTGGACACATGAAGTTTAAAGCAGTTTAAGTCATAGGATGCAGGAGAGACATGGAATGGTCAGTAAACAATATTTTGTTACTGTTCAGTGTGAGTGATCTGTAACCAGTATATAACTGTTGTTTGTAGACAATATAATGTTACTGTTCAGTGTGAGTGATCTGTAACCAGTAACTGTTGTCTGTAGACAATATAATGTTACTGTTCAGTATGAGTGATCTGTAACCAGTAACTGTTGTGTGTAGACAATATAATGTTACTGTTCAGTATGAGTGATCTGTAACCTGTAACTGTTGTCTGTAGACAATATAATATTACTGTTCAGTGTGAGTGATCTGTAACCAGTAACTGTTGTCTGTAGACAATATAATATTACTGTTCAGTGTGAGTGATCTGTAACCAGTAACTGTTGTCTGTAGACAATATAATATTACTGTTCAGTGTGAGTGATCTGTAACTGTTGGCTGTAAACAATATAATTACTCCAACAAGTTTATCATGTGCTAGCATTTATATTGTACATGTGACTTTGGTCTACTGCACCTCTGCTGTCCACTATTGCAGTTACTATGAGGCCATTGGAGCGCGTTTCATATAAATCTCAGCTCCCAGCAGAGATCTATCAAACAGCCTCTTACAAACAATGAGTGAACACCACCACTGTTCCACTCAAATCAACCCTTCCTCTTCACTCTGTATTATACTATGGATATGTTTGTCTTATGATCTTGGAAGAACCTTTTCCGGTGGTTCTTGTAGCCCATACAGCTTATAGTTCTGAACAGGAATATGGTACATCCTTGTATCCAGTAGTGTTCATATGTGTGGCCAACATACACACATGCAGTATTTCCAAAAAGGGTGCAGAGTCAAAACTAATTTGTCTTGCTAACTATTTGTCATCTTACTTTCTCCAATCTCTTTCCACTCTCCACATTGTTGCATCTCTCTCTTTCTCTCTCTTGAACACTGATAATTATCAAGTACAGTACTATGCACATTGGATACAAAATGGATAAGTAGCAGTACAGCATGAAGAATGCATGAAGAACAGCCATGAACATAAATGTAGATCCGACAAGAACCAAAAATATTATTAAAGAGCGTTCCGTGAGTTCTAAAATAACAAATTTAAAGGTTTTCTATGCAAACGCTCGTAGCATACGCAAATAAATTTTCAGATTTAGAGGAGCTAGTGTTTACAGAAAATTATGATGTGATTGGCATAACAGAATCTTGGCTCAATACAGAAGATAGAGACTTTTTAGCAGAGTATTCACTTCCCGGTTATGTAATGTTTGAGAAAAGCCGAATAAATCGAAATGGAGGTGGCGTTTTACTTTATATCAAAGAAAGTCTTAACCCTACCCTCTTGTCAAAACCTCAAATTGTGAACGTCGACGCATCTTTTGTGCTAATAAAGATAATAAAGGTACCAAAATAATACTTGCATTAATATACAGACCTCCAGCTCAATCAGTGCAAACTGACCGAGAAATTTACGAACAAATTGCAGATGTAAGTAACTCACAAGATACCGTAATTTTTGGTGACTTTAATTTACCTGTGACCAAGTGGGGCGATACTCTTACTTCACACTCCGGACATGACTTGTATACGAACTTGCAAGAGAGTTCGCTTTATCAATTTGTTGGAACGCCGACCCGTGGTAATAACGTTCTTGACATTGTACTTGCAACAAAAGAAGAATTAATAGAGAATTTGAATGTTGGTGATGAATTCAGTAACAGCGACCATCGTACGATAACTTTCACTTTAAAGTTTACTAGTAACGAACCAAATAGTAGCATCGAAAAAGTCCCTAATTTCAAGAAAGCAAACTTCCATAAACTTAGAGCTATGTTTAAAGAAACTGACTGGAGCTTTTTAATTCACAATAACGACATAAATACATCTTGGAAGTTATTCGAAGCCACTTACCTAAAAGCGTGCAAGACTGCATACCATCAAAAACTCGGCGTCCAGGCCATAATAATAAGCCCAAATGGTGGAATAAAGATATTTCAAACTGCCTGCTTGCTAAAAAATTTGCTAATGATAGATTAAAATCCTCACAAAATGACGAAGAACGGCTGAAATTTGTAGAGCTACGACGCAAAGCCAAAAAGTTAATTAAGCAAAGTAAAAAGACCTTAGAGTTACATATTGCGAATCAAAGTAAAACAAACCCGAAAGAATTCTATTGTTATATCAGAAAGAAAAAAGTTGTTACTTCAACTGTTGGACCGTTAGTCGATGAAAATGGAGAATACACCAAAGACGAAGAACAAATGAGTAATGCCCTCAATACCTTCTTTGCATCAGTTTTTACAACAGAAGACCTCAGTGATATCCCTACACCATCGCCGATTCAGATTGATAATTCAGATGTTCTAAGCAATATCACCGTTACAGAGAGAGAAGTATTGAATTGTTTAGATAAACTCAAGGTAAATAAAACGCCTGGACCTGATACAATCTCGCCTAGAGTTCTAAAGGAAGCTAAGGATGAGCTCTCTAAACCACTGACATTACTATTCAATAAATCCTTGCAGTCTGGAACTATGCCCGATCAGTGGAAGCTAGCCAACGTAACACCGATATTCAAAAAAGGCAGCAAATCCCTACCCAGTAACTATCGTCCAATTAGCTTAACCTCAGTTGTATGTAAAATGCTAGAAACGGTCATACGAGACAGACTCGTAAATCACTTAGAGGAAAATAACATACTTAAAGATACTCAACACGGCTTTCGTAAAAAACGTTCCTGTTTAACAAACCTCTTAGACTTCTTCCACGATATCCTCAACCTCTACGATGAGAGTAAAGCTGTAGATATTATATACCTTGATTTTCAAAAGGCCTTTGACAAAGTTCCCCACAAACGTTTACTGCTAAAACTAAAAGCGCATGGAATACAAGACGGTGTGTTGAAATGGATAGAAAATTGGCTCAGCGACAGAAAGCAAAGAGTAGTCATAAACGGTAAGGCATCAAAATGGACCAATGTAAGTAGCGGGGTGTACCCCAGGGATCGGTACTAGGACCAATTCTCTTTCTAATTTACATCAACGACATAGATGAGGGTCTCACCTGTACAATCTCAAAATTTGCTGACGATACAAAAATTGCAAATAGCGTACTCTCAAAAGAACAAGTTGACGATATGCAACACAATCTAGATAAATTGTCATGTTGGGCCCAAATTTGGCAAATGAGTTTCAATGCGGATAAATGTAAAGTACTACATATCGGATACCTAAATGAGAAAGCAAACTATTCGATGAATGGCACTCAGCTTAAGAATGTAAACAGAGAAACCGATCTGGGAGTAACAATATCGAGTAACCTAAAACCGAGTCAACAATGTTCATAAGTTGTTAAGAAGGCAAACAAAATAATTGGCTTTATAGGCAGGTCATTTGAGCATAAATCCAAAGAAGTTATCCTAACCCTTTACAATTCCTTAGTCCGCCCTCTTCTGGAATACTGCGTTCAATCCTGGTGCCCTTATTACCAAAAAGATATAAACAAGCTAGAACGAGTTCAACGTAGAGTTACCAAAATGATACCTAGCCTAAAGAACAAACCATACGAAGAGCGTCTTATAGAATTAAATCTATTTCCTTTAACCCAGCGCAGATTAAGAGGTGACTTAATTCAAGTGTTCAAAATCATCAAAGGCATCGACAATATGAACTGTAGTAAGTACTTCACTATCGACCAATCTAATTACACGCGGGGAAACGGTTGCAAAATTATTGGTAAATCTTTTAACTCACACGAATCTAAGAATTTCTTCTTCAATCGAGTTGTCAACTTGTGGAATGGGCTTCCCCGAAACGTTATAGACTGCATCACCATTGATTCATTTAAACTCCGCCTAGACAAATATCTCGCATCAAACCCGCGACTGACTGCGTTTGTAAATGAATAACTTTATTTTATCCCCCCCTCAGTTACTAACCCATCTGTCCCCTACTAACTTCCTAATCCTGCCACGGACATTAGTTCCAGGGCAGTATTTCCCTTTCCAATGTTCCCTTACCCACTCTAAACCACTGTTTGGACACTTGATCCTCAGTGTTTTGGAGGACAAGCAACCTAGAAGGGTCACTAGATCTGTTGTTGCTTGATTTCCTTTGTACTCCTTTGTACTACTATGCACATTGGATACAAAATGGATAAGTAGCAGTACAGCATGAAGAATGCAACAACAGTATGATAGTTTGGTGTTGTAGTAGCGAGCGACCTAAAAACACAACTTCTGGGTCTTGGAAGGGATAGAAATGTCGAATATAGTTGTTGAAGTGATTGGTAAGTCAACTTAAATAGAACAAAAGGTCTATCGTTGTTCAAGAGAATATTGGGAGGTTTTATAGTTCACAGGAAAAACATAACATCACATATATTATTTTCAGTAGGAAAAGTTAACAAGATTAATCTTATTTGTTGCCTCTTGTGAAATTATTTTCTGTTTTTTATATTCATTCAAATACAAATGATCGTGTTGTGTACAGGATCCTCGGCCACAGGAGGAGAAGTACGAGGAGCTGCTGGAGGTTATTAGTTGTGGGGACAACAGTAGGAGGAAGACAGGAGCTATCCCAAAGAATAATGATCACAAGGACCAGCTGGTACGACAACTGTCTCGGGTGAGGGAGTTACTGTGTGGTGGGACGCCCCTGGAGCCAGTGGGTCAATGGGCCAGTCATGCCCTTCACCTGGCCATTACCACTGACCATCACAGGGTCGTCAGTCTCCTGCTGGCTGCCGGTGCCTCTCTCACCGCCACCTCCAGGGGCCTCTCACTCCTCCAACTGGCCTGGTCCTCAGACAATGTTACACCACCCACCTTGTATCACGTCACCAAGGTAACTTAATTGTCTTGTTATCAGTATAGTGTTACTGTGTTGTTATCAGTATAGTGGTACTGTGTTGTCATCAGTATAGTGTTACTGTGTTGTTATCAGTATAGTGTTACTGTGTTGTTATCAGTAGTGTTACTGTGTTGTTATCAGTAGTGTTACAGTGTTGTTATCAGTATAGTGTTGTTATCAGTATAGTGTTACTGTGTTGTTATCAGTATAGTGTTACTGTGTTGTTATCAGTATAGTGTTACTGTGTTGTTATCAGTATAGTGTTACTGTGTTGTTATCAGTATAGTGTTACTGTGTGTCCACAGTGTATAGTGTTACTGTGTTGTTATCAGTATAGTGTTACAGTGTTGTTATCAGTATAGTGTTAGTGTTATCAGTATAGTGTTAGTGTTGTTATCAGTATAGTGTTACTGTGTTGTCATTAGTATAGTGTTACTGTGTTGTCATCAGTATAGTGTTACAGTGTTGTTATCAGTATAGTGTTACTGTGTTGTTATCAGTATAGTGTTACAGTGTTGTTATCAGTATAGTGTTACAGTGTTGTTATCAGTATAGTGTTACTGTGTTGTTTTCAGTATAGTGTTACTGTGTTATCAGTATAGTGTTACTGTGTTGTTATTAGTACAGTGTTACTGTGTTGTTATCAGTATAGTGTTACTGTGTTGTTATCAGTATTGTGTTACTGTGTTGTTATCAGTATAGTCTTACTGTGTTATCAGTATAGCGTTACAGTGTTGTTATAAGTATAGTGTTACTGTGTTGTTATCAGTATAGTGTTACTGTGTTGTTATCAGTATAGTGTTACTGTGTTATCAGTATAGTGTAACTGGTGTTATCAGTATAGTGTTACAGTGTTGTTATCAGTATAGTGTTAGTGTTGTTATCAGTATAGTGTTACTGTGTTGTTATCAGTATAGTGTTACAGTGTTGTTATCAGTATAGTGTTACAGTGTTGTTATCAGTATAGTGTTACTGTGTTGTTATCAGTATAGTGTTACAGTGTTGTTATCAGTAGTGTTACAGTGTTGTTATCAGTATAGTGTTACAGTGTTGTTATCAGTATAGTGATGGGTATAAAATTAGGTGGTTATGGTGTCAATGTCCTCCATTATCTACTTGTTGTCTCTATAATAACATTGTATATTTTGGATTGTATCTGCCACTTCTCTCACTCTTGGTTTGAGGCTTTTCACCAACGTCCATGGTTCGCTCCCGTAAGTCAATGTCAGGATTACCACACTGTCATGCAAGGACTTCTTGACTTCCATGCTGAACCTCTATTTCTTGTTACTGCTTTCAACGTTCCTACAACCCCTTTTCCCCTGTTGTACTCTCTCCCGCACTTCTTCATCCATACTCCCATCTTTACTCAACACACTGCTCAAATATTTAAATGAACTGACATTCTCAATAACCTGACCGTTCAACCTCACCTCACACTATGTGGCTATACCCCTTTCAAAGACCATAACCTTGCTCTTCCCCGCATTTACCTTCTGATTCCATTTTTCGCACACCGTTCCAAACATTTTTACCAGACCCTGTAACTCCCATTCACTATCCCTCATCAGAACTGTATCAATTCAATCATTAGCAAACAGCAGTAGGCTACAGGTAGCTTCCATTTGTTTCCCTCTCTTATCAGCGATACACCAACATCCACTACTCTTCCTTGTATTTCTTTCATGACTCCATCCAAATATACAGTAAACAACCACAGGGACATCACACACACCCCTGTTTCAACCCAACATTCAGATCAAAGAACTTGTTCTGCTCATTCTCCACACATACTGACACCTTAAGTTTGCACCCTCATACATGCTCTCACTGCTTTCAGCAATTTGCCATCTACTCCGTATATTCTCAGTAATTTTCACATACCTTCTCTATCCACTCTGTCATAGGCCTTCTCCAAGTCCATAAAGGCAACATACAGCTTTTGTACTATTTCTGCTTGTCACCTATCCATTTTTCCATTCTCGCTTTCACTCTCTCAATCACTACCCTACTGTACACCTTCCCTACTATGCATAGAAGACATATTCTCCGGTGGTTACCACACACTCCTCTTTCACTATCTCACCACCATACGTCAGCATTTCCCCACACACTCCATCTATTCATGATGCTTTCCCCATCTCCACTCTGTTCATGCCTTCACACACTTCTGACCTCCTGATCCCCACCTCCTCCTCCACTACTTCTCTTCTTCTGAATTCCATACCCCATCCAACTATGTTTGCTAGCGCTTCATTCCTTACATTCAGCAATTCGTTGAGTCTCTCTTGCTTCTTGGCTTTCACTCGCCCATTACTTATCTTTCACACCCTTATTATTTCACTTGCTACCTTCCCTAACTTTCTTGACTTCTTTCCAGAACAATTTTACACTCCCTCCATTTTACACTCAGATTCCTTCCAAATTCCTCATCTGCTCTTCTCTTACTTTCCTTCACTAATCTCTTCACAACTCTCTTTTTCTCCAAATATCTCGATCTTTTCTGTCTCTCCAAGTTTTCATTCCCTCTACTACCCAACCACTCTCTGTCTACTTTCTTCTTGTCTTCAACAGCTATTTTTATCTCTTCCGTCCACCATGCTGTACCCTTCACTCCCCTCCCTCTTCTCTTTACTCCGCACACCTCCTCACATGCTGAACAGATCTCTTCCTTAAACACTTTGCTCACCTCCTCCACTTCCTCCATACCTTCCACGTCCACCCTCCTCGCCATTCCACCTTCCTCTCGCCTTCCAGCTCTCCTCACCTAATTCATTTGTATTCTAATTTTAGCTACTACTACATAATGGTCAGACAGACCCCCCCCCCCCCCCAATACCCCTATACACCCTAACATCCAGCACAGATTTCTTCATTCGTTCATCCACACATATATAATCAAACGTCATATACTGAAAACTAATGGGGCTAAACATAAGGAAGAAGGGGGACCAGAAAAATGGCTCATCTTCCCTTAAGTCAACAACATTTTAAATTCTAATGTTACATATTTCTCATGAATGGAGAATGCCACTCGAAGCATGAATTATATTTTAATTTATTACGTGTTTGTATCCTTTATTAAAGGGGGTAGGGGTAGATAAATTTGTAAATTTTTCGTTTGAAAAATGTCCCGACCGAAGGCCGATTCCTCATAAAATTACAGGCCCGCTATCGCTCACCAGGAAAAAATCGACAGGAAAATGGCACAAAAGATCTAATAATTGACAAAAAATGGGGCAGAAGGTGTTAAAGTCGTCAAACTATTGGGCCGATCGTCTTAAGATCTCAAAACTTAGGGGGCTATACACGAGGGAGAAAGTGGTCAGAAAAACGATCCATCTCCCCTTAAGTTAGGTCGACGTTATATTGGTGATTATTGAAGTAGTTGTGATCATTGTAATTAAGGGGGGATGGGTCGTTTTTCTGGTCCCCCTTCTTCCTCATGCTCAGCCCCATTAATTTTCAGATTTTATTACGTTCGGCCCATTAGTTTGGCGATTTTAAGACCTTTCGTCTCATTTTGTTGTCAATTTTAAGAACTTTCGTGCCATTTAGGTGTTCTGTCGAGCAATAGCGAGCCTGTAATTTTAAGAGCAAAAAAAAAATCAAATTTATCTTGAAGGGGGATCTCGGGGGTGTTTTTTCTAAGCTTGATGGAGGTCTAGCGAGGAAAGTAAAAATAAATGAATACATATATTAATAGACCAAACAAACAGCCACTAGCCCCTTAAGATGGTAGTCATATAATAGTTCACATGAATTATATAATATTACTGGTACTGTTAATGGCCATGGTAATAATGAGGTTAACCAATTCAGTACTGGTGACGTTCTTTTCATCATATTCTGGCAACTATTTGACGGTTTTATTCAGCTTAGGAAGTATGTCGACCCATTAAAAGATTACAGACTATCCCAATTCATCCTTTCAGCTACCATATATCCTTCCTGAGCTTCATAAAATTGTCTAAATGCAGCTGAAATAAATACAAACAGCCGTCGCCGATACTATATGGGTTAAAAATATTACTGATCATTGTAAGTAAGCTAAAGTAATAATAATAATAGTGGTTTGGTTATGATGGTGACAATAATTAAAGCATTGCTAGTGGTGATGTTGGTAAGTTGGTACCCATTTTATATAGTGGGACATAGTATAAAACTGAATGATTGCGAAATGACTGGATGAATTCCGCTTAACACATTTATCGGAAGGCATTTCTTTGGAAATAGGGTTGTAGATTTGTGTAACAGACTGCCTAGTACTCTGATCAGCTCAGAAACGGAGGACAATTTCACACGTAATTTGGATAGTCATAAGAATGACAAAAAGTGTGCGGATGGTGTTCCTCCTGTTGTACTCAAAAACTGTTCTTCTATGCTGACTTCCTGCCTAGGCAAACTCTGTCGTCTGTCTTTCCTCTAACATCTTTCCTTCTTGCTGGAAGTTTGCTCTTATTCAACCTGTCCCAAAGAAAGGTGACCGCTCTCAACCCTCAAATTATCGTCCAATTACTCTCATTTCTAGCATCTCTAACTATTTTTTATCTTATTATTAAGTATTTATCCTACCATAATCTATTTTCAAGTCACCAGTGCGGTTTCCTTAACCCCTTATTGGCGGCGCTCGACTTAAGTCGTGCACCAATTTGCAGCAAGTTAGGAGCATTATTAAGGCTTTTAAAGGGTTAAAATCTAGTGCAAATGGCCGGGAGCACAGCGGGCCAGACAGCCGACTCCCAGGGCTTACCGCCGCCCATTAACTCATGTTCGCTGTGTTCTCGAGAGGCCGGCAGTGTAGCCAGTAGTGAGCATAGCTGGGAAAAATATACCGATATATGCTAAACTCCCATGTTCGTGGCATCACAGCAAGAGAAGAGTGCTACGTAGCTCGTTCTGGTCTCATTTTGAAGTTTTAGTGCCTAGTTTTTTGCTAAATAATGTTTTTTCATGCAGATGCTCGATTTATCATGCAAGAGGGCCTGAATATGCCCAAATGAGCCCAAAACACCCCGCTAGATAAGGGTTAAGGGCCGCTCTACGGGTGATCTTCTTGATTATCTTCCTAACTCTTGGTCATCCTCCTTTCGGGACTTCAGTGAGACTTTCTCAATTGTGCTCGACATATCGAAAGCCTTTGATAGAGTCTGGCACAACTCTCTAATTTCCAAACTACCCTCCTTCGGTTTCTATCCCTCTATCTGGGCCTTTGTCTCTAATTTCCTTTCAGACCACTCCTTAGCAGCAGTTGTGGACGGCCATCGCTCACTTTCTCAACCTATCAACTCCAGTGTTCCTCTGGGTTCTGTCCTGTCTCCAATTATCTTTCTAATTTCCATTAATGATCTCCTAAACTGTATCTCTATTCAAAGGAGTACAAAGGAAATCAAGCAACAACAGGTCTAGTGACCCTTTTAGGCTGCTTGTCCTCCAAAACACACTGAGGATCAAGTGTCCAACAGTGGTTTAGAGTGGGTAAGGGAACATTGGAAAGGGAACTACTGCCCTAGAACTAATGTCCGTGGCAGGATTAGGAAGTTAGTAGGGGACAGATGGGTTAGTAACTGAGGGGGGGATAAAATAAAGTTATTCATTTACAAACGCAGTCAGTCGCGGGTTTGATGCGAGATATTTGTCTAAGCGTCTAAGCGGAGTTTAAATGAATCAACGGTGCTGCAGTCTATAACGTCTCGGGGAAGCCCATTCCACAAGTTGACAACTCGATTGAAGAAGAAATTCTTAGATTCGTGTGAGTTAAAAGATTTACCAATAATTTTGCAACCGTTTCCCCGCGTGTAATTAGATTGGTCGATAGTGAAGTACTTACTACAGTTCATATTGTCGATGCCTTTGATGATTTTGAACACTTGAATTAAGTCACCTCTTAATTCTGCGCTGGGTTAAAGGAAATAGATTTAATTCTCTAAGATGCTCTTCGTATGGTTTGTTCTTTAGGCTAGGTATCATTTTGGTAACTCTACGTTGAACTCGTTCTAGCTTGTTTATATCTTTTTGGTAATAAGGGCACCAGGATTGAACGCAGTATTCCAGAAGAGGGCGGACTAAGGAATTGTAAAGGGTTAGGATAACTTCTTTGGATTTATGCTCACATGACCTGCCTATAAAGCCAATTATTTTGTTTGCCTTCTTAACAACTTATGAACATTGTTGACTCGGTTTTAGGTTACTCGATATTGTTACTCCCAGATCGGTTTCTCTGTTTACATTCTTAAGCTGAGTGCCATTCATCGAATAGTTTGCTTTCTCATTTAGGTATCCGATATGTAGTACTTTACATTTATCCGCATTGAAACTCATTTGCCAAATTTGGGCCCAACATGATAATTTATCTAGATTGTGTTGCATATCGTCAACTTGTTCTTTTGAGAGTACGCTATTTGCAATTTTTGTATCGTCAGCAAATTTTGAGATTGTACAGGTGAGACCCTCATCTATGTCGTTGATGTAAATTAGAAAGAGAATTGGTCCTAGTACCGATCCCTGGGGTACCCCGCTACTTACATTGGTCCATTTAGATGCCTTACTGTTTATGACTACTCTTTGCTTTCTGTCGCGGAGCCAATTTTCTATCCATTTCAACACACCGTCTTGTATTCCATGCGCTTTTAGTTTTTAGCAGTAAACATTTGTGGGGAACTTTGTCAAAGGCCTTTTGAAAATCAAGGTATATAATATCTACAGCTTTACTCTCATCGTAGAGGTTGAGGATATCGTGGAAGAAGTCTAAGAGGTTTGTTAAACAGGAACGTTTTTTACGAAAGCCGTGTTGAGTATCTTTAAGTAAGTTATTTGCCTCTAAGTGATTTACGAGTCTGTCTCTTATGACCGTTTCTAGCATTTTACACACAATTGAGGTTAAGCTAATTGGACGATAGTTACTGGGTAGGGATTTGCTGCCTTTTTTGAATATCGGTGTTACGTTGGCTAGCTTCCACTGATCAGGTATAGTCCCAGACTGCAAGGATTCATTGAATAGCAATGTCAGTGGTTTGGAGAGCTCATCCTTAGCTTCTTTTAGAACTCTAGGCGAGATTGTATCAGGTCCAGGCGTTTTATTTACCTTGAGTTTATCTAAACAATTCAATACTTCTCTCTCTGTAACGGTGATATTGCTTAGAACATCTGAATTATCAATCTGCATCGGCGATGGTGTAGGGATATCACTGAGGTCTTCGGTTGTAAAAACTGATGCAAAGAAGGTATTGAGGGCATTACTCATTTGTACTTCGTCTTTGGTGTATTCTCCATTTTCATCGACTAACGGTCCAACAGTTGAAGTAACTACTTTTTTCTTTCTGATATAACTATAGAATTCTTTCGGGTTTGTTTTACTTTGATTCGCAACGTGTAACTCCAGGGTCTTTTTACTTTGCTTAAGTAACTTTTTGGCTTTGCGTCGTAGCTCTACAAATTTCACCCGTTCTTCGTCATTTTGTGAGGATTTTAATCTATCATTAGCAAATTTGTTAGCAAGCAGACAGTCTGAAATATCTTTATTCCACCATTTGGGCTTATCATTATGGCCTGGACGCCATATTTTCGATGGTATGCAGTCTTGCACTGCCTTAAGGTAAGTGGTTGTGAAACACTCCCAAGATGTATTTATGTCGTTATTGTTAGTCAGAAAGCCCCAGTCAGTTTCTTTAAGCTTTGATTTAAGTTTATGCAATTTGCTTTCTTGAAATTAGGGACTTTCTCAATGCTGCTATTTGATTTTTTACTAGTAAACTTTAAAGTGAAAGTTATCGTACGATGGTCGCTGTTACTGAATTCATCACCAACTTTCTAATTCTCTATTAATTCTTCTTTTGTTGCGAGTACACGGTCAAGCACATTATTACCACGGGTCGGAGATTGTACAAATTGAAAAAGTGAACTCTCTTGCAAGTTAGTATAGAGGTCGTGTCCAGAGTGTGAAGCAAGAATATCGCCCCATTTAGTCACGGGTAAGTTGAAATCGCCAAGAATTACGGTATCTTGTATGTTAGTTATTTCTGCAATTTGTTCATAAATTTCACTGTCAGTTTGCACTGATTGAGATGGGGGTCTGTATAATAAAGCTAGTGTTATTTTAGTTCCTCGTTTATTATTTAATAGTACGTAAGATATGTCTATATTCGCAATTTGAGGTTTTGACATTAAGACGGGATTAAGACTTTCCTTTATAAAAAACAGAACTCCTCCTCCATTTCTATTGATCCGACTTTTCTCAAACATTGTATAACCAGGAAGCGTATATTCGGCTAAAAAGTCTCTGTCTTCCGTATTTAAGATTCTGTAATGCCGATTATATCATAATGTTCTGTAAACACGATTTCCTCTAGATCTTAAAATGTATTGCGTATGCTACGAGCATTTACATAAAACACCTTAAGAGTATTAGAGTTGGATGTTACCGATTGTGCATTGTCTGAATTTTCAGTTCGTATTTGACTTACACTACCCTGTCTGGGGTCTGGTTGACCCCGTTTTTTGAACGGAAATCCTTGACTGCATCGTTCAGCAGACGACCAAGACGTGCAGCTCCTACTTCATTAAGATGTACACCATCTCCTGAAAACAACGATTTATCATAGTAAAAATTATCCCACGTGTCGACAAAGCCGATGTCCTCCTCCTTGCAGAGTTTGGCTAGTCGGCGATTTGTACTGGTAGCTATGTTGTAGAATCGGTTTTCTACATCAATCCGGGGAACAATTCCTGAAATTAAGATTCTATTAGATTTTTCCTTGAAGGACCTGATCAGCCGCCGGTACTTGCAAAGTAGTTCCTCTGACCGCGTCCGTTGGACATCGTTAGATCCAACGTGGATGACGTACGTAGTGTTACGTCCTGGGATATATAAACACTGGGCTCTTTCTATTGGACTAGGTATGCGGCGACAAGCAACAACGGAAAACGCTAGATCCAACCCTTATCTATAAACCCAGGCAACAAACCACCCTAAACCGTCAAGAGTCCTGCCTGGACAACAAGGTATCCTATGACTCGGTTACGGGGTGCACGCACTATAGACTGCTGATAGTCAAGCAGGCTATATAAAAGATCACACAATTAAGTTGACTTAAAGCTACAAGGAAAAGATAGATAACGGAATTAAATTGCAGAAACAATTTAATAACAAACTAGAAGAAAGTACATTTAACGTTACGTTAATTAATACAACTAATCACCCCTGCGTGAAAGAAGGTGAAAGCAAACAGTCCTCAAAACATCGTACAGGTAGACAGGATGCAGGTTTCTAAACTGCATGCGGCTACTGTAGGATCTGATGCTTAGCAAAGAAAGTAAGTTACGGATTTAGAGAACTCTTAACTCATAAGCAGGAATAAATACTAGTGATAGGCCATACAGTGTATAATGGCATAGGTATAATTAAATAAAGGCAGCAACTCGCAACATAACCAATACAGGTGTGCTGCTCACTCTTAGTCAGGCAAGCCTGCTCGGACAGAGTCTCTAAGCCACACCCTGACTCACAATGCTCACAACAACGGTAAACTGTGGCACAATAACAAGCATGCAGAAATAATAAACCCCTAGCTGTTAATCTGCCAAGTGGCAGAGGTCTAGCCGGAAGGATATAGGCTTCGGATACCCAGGCTGAGCCACCTGCTCTAGCCTAGGGACGTTCCCAAGTCTGTAAGCCAAATTACTCTAATTGAAAGGGTGCTCTCTTGAGAGACTCAGATCCCAAGTATCTGACTCTCTCCTGGCGACCCTAACAGACAAGAAAATGCCCCCAGACTCCCACGGGTATCCTAGTAAAGTCGTGCGGGTCCACAGGACTCGCACCAGCAGACTTTACTTAAAGGATCACAAAAAGCCTCCCCTCCGGTCTAGCCCCTGCTCACCTGCCACAAGAACACACTAGCAAGCATGAAACCACCAAATATGAGACAACAAAAAAGCTTCCTAGGTCTCATTAACAATTACATCTCTGCATACAGCCCAAAATCCTATCTAATTATCTGAGAGCTCGTCGTTAATACAATAATAGATATAAGGTCTATCATGGGATGGGATAATTAAATAGATTGGTGAAGTAGTGGAAGGAAGGTATACAAAGTAAGAGAGAAAGTTTCTAAGTGGGGTTGAGAGGGATAGATATCAAGGGGGTCCGAAGGGTACGACAGTGAGGTGAGCTCTAAGTCTTGAATCTGTCTGGACCCCACCCTAGGCATGCGAAATACATCCCATGCTTGGCAACACTCAACACAGTTGCCGGGTCAAAATCCTCTACCCCTTGCGTGAGTCGAAACTAAGCCTAACATTGCGATCAAATTGGCAACATCAGGCTCGTCCCAAGCTAGACTCTCCGCGCGAAGCAACGTCCCACAGCCGGTCTCTCTCTCCCGCTCGTCTCCTCCCACTCTCACTAGACTTACATCTTATATATTATAATGAAACAATCAACTATCGAGAATAAAATATACTAAGATGCGTTGGTTAAGAATAAGGGCAGCTTCAAGCTGTGAAACAACATAAGAATATCCCAGACATTAGTTACACTGTCGTAGGACACATACTAAGGAAAAGCCGGCCGGCCGGCTGCCGCCAGCCGGTTTCTAAACGGCTGGGCAGCCGACACTCGCGCATGCCCGCACGTGGCTACTATGCAGGAGCGTCACAGTAGTGCTTGCAGGGGCGAGACTGGAAACCTCTTCCACAGCCGCAACAATGTCGTCCACGCCGCCACCTGGGATACAGAATCGCTTTCTGGTCCTGGGTGCCCTGGCGCAGAACTCGGTTAGTTGGCCACGGACCACAAGCCCACAACGGCCCACAAGCCGAACTTCTTCCGTTTCCTCTTCCTCGTCAATAGCCAGAATTTTGAAGCGGTTTTGGCATGTTGTCGGGATGACGTTCCTGGTACTGGTACTGGGATGCACATTGTTTCTCACTAACTGAAAGTTGTCCTGGGTGGGAGTGAGAGTAGAGTCATTATTATTATCTGCAACATCTAAGGTAGCTGCTGGTGTGGGTACCGGTACCGGTACTGTATGCACTGGAATGGCGGTTGACATCGTAGTGGTTTCTTGGGCCGAGGGCACTCCTACGTTGAGTGTGGCAAATTCTTGAAGGGATTCAAGCTTCGTAGTCAGGGCATCGATCTTGCGGTGAGCTGCATTCAATTCATCCGCAATCTTCTCTCGGAGCTGGCAAAATCTACAAATTTGGACATCAGTATCAACAAACATGGTAGGGCCAAATTTACCGGAACAACTCATGCAGGTTCGTTGCAGCGCCATGACGATATAATCACAATATGCCTGAAAATCACACAAATTTATGATAGCAAAATGGTACAATTAACCCGTACAGCCCCAGCGACGCGTCTGACGCGTCGGCGATGTATGTAACGCACAGCCCCAGAGACGCGTCTGACGCGTCACCCTAATTGCGCCGACCGTAACCTCAGGTGTAGCCACTCAAGAGGGCTCAGATTGTATGGGAACTGTGTACGTATCCCACGCAAAAACCGTGCCGTGGTTGAAAACTCTCCCAGTCCACGTGCGTGCAGCGTGAGCGCGCAAATAACCTGTTTTTTATGGGTAATTTCTTAAATTTTTTAGCTGTAGGACCATTCTTTAAGCTTTGTGAGCGGCTTTTTCGTGGTTTTTCCTTCATTCCTATCCACCCATTCGCTATTGTTTCTGTTTCCTGAATAAAAACCATTTTTTTGGAAAACCGGTACCCGGTGTTTTTACAAAAAACTAATCCCGGCTCGGCTCCCCACGTTTAAAGCCTGAAACTCACAAAAAAGCTAATGTATGTTAGCAATGTGATACAATTCATTCCTGAAAATTCAACACAATATTTTGCTAGCAATATGATAAAATTAATATGGGTCCTGTAACATCAACAACGCAATGATGTCTATGCATATAGAACACAATTTATAGCCTGAAAATACACAAAACAAAATGATACTTGATGTTAGCAGTATGACAACAGTTTAAAAGGAAGTCCTGAAAGAATCACCAAATGGGACTACGAAATTTGTTACAAAATTTACCCTGCAAAAAAAAGTGGGCAGATGGTTTTAATGTCAGCCTAGTGTGAGAAAACTGGAAAACAGTATACAGTGACAGTAACAAAAAATATTTGTTAGCAATGATGGTACAATCTATATGCCTGTACAATCACAACAAGAATCAATGTTAATATCACAGAGAACAACAATTTATATGCCTGAAAATATAAAACAAATTGTATGTCGTAGCAGTATGACAACCAGTTAAAGTCTGAAAATATGTAAATGGACCTAGTAATATAGTTTACAAATTTACTGAGAATAGAAAAAGGTGGGAGAGTAGAGGGGGGGTTAATTTAGCCCAAGTGAGAAAATCTGTTAAAGCAGTATATACAGTCTCACAGTAACATACAAATAGTTGGTTAGCGTAATATGGTAGTCCCTATAAATGCCTGTATAATCTATCACAAAAACGAATATGTTGATCACAAAAAGAATATGTTATGGGTGCACTAGAAAGAAGCCACGAATGTCTTAATATGCTCCTGAAAATAAAAATAAAACTTATGTTAGCAGATCATGACATCAGTTTACCTAACAAGTCCCTGTATATTAGTTTATTAAGAAGCAGTGGTGTCGCTCACCTCGCGAATACTAATCATAATGGAGTTTTAGTAATATCCCTGTGCAACGATTCGTGAGGAGGCCTATTATTAACTGGTGACTAAGTATCTGAACGAGTGTGCGATTATATAAATAGTTCTATCAAAAAGTATTAGGACACAGTAACTAAATTATTCTACACTCACCAATATTAAACACTATCTTGACAAATGTTAGTGTGCCTGGCGATTTATATAGATACAGCAACAGATAAAAAAAGTTCAACGCACGTACAGTATTGGCTTGACTTTGATATATAAAATACAAGAAGAGGGTTTTTTGTTTATGCGTACTCATCATGGGAGTGTGGCGCTGGGGGTATCCGTGTCAGCGCCGGCGGTCTTCTACTAACTTGACAAATAGAATTATTGAAACTCAAAAACAAACGTTATACTTAGCTCAACAGACTACAGTACCAACGTCATGGCAAGAATAACTATACCTTGTCGGGTGGGTTCTGCTAAAAAAAAGCGCACTTAACTACAGTGAGGGCCCCCCCCACCCCCCCCCCCTGGCATATAAAATTATCTACAATAAGTGCTAGAACTCTTAAGATATGAAACACAGCAAAAAAAAAAAAAAAAGACAGATAGTTATGCTTGTGACTTTATAACTGCGTTCCCGGTCGTTGTACACTAACGACGGTAACAAATGTAAACACCAAGCAGATCTCGATATACAAAAACGTTTATCATGTCAATAAACTACAGCAATAATTACAATACATTGCAAAGCTAACTACAGGGTGAGTTGAAGCTAGAAGCATTAGGGGCTACAGCTCATACGCAAGACAAATAAGGGGATGAGTAATGGAGTACTCCAATGTTTATGGTCAAATTTTCCGTAGCAAGCGAGAGGCGAAGTGGCTGTTTGGTCGGGTTGGTGCGTCGGACTCGACCTACTTTCATATCCACTCATGTGGCTGACAGCCCTTCTAGCCCCTTTATACACTCATTCAAAACTCGTTTTTCTTCACATCCAACCTTCAGCCATGCAATCACTCCTCCAAAACTCATGTACAGACCACGGGTGCATGGTACAACCTACATTCCTACTTCTGATCTATCAATTATTCCTGACTTGAGGCCAGAGAAATTCTTGTTATTCTTCAATGCCTCCAAGACTTCCGAATTTCTTTTCTATTTCTCCTTCCTATCTCTCCATCGACAATCGTACCTGCAAGCTACTATTAATCATTTCGTAGAAGCAATACAGCAAATCAAACGGCGTTCATCTCTCAATATTCTACTCTTAGTGTATCTTTTTCATCCAACCTTTCATTGAGAAAGTATCATATTAGCCAGTCTTTATGCTAATACGCCTTCCCAAAACTTAGGTCGTCCACAATCAACGGCGTCTTCCGCGTGGGTTTCTCCTTTGAACCCCCCCGCGCACAGTCTTCTTTCTTGCTCGATCTATCTGAGCGGCGCCCCCCGTATTGAGTATTGTTTGCATTTGTGTGGCGTCAGCTCGCAACCCATAGCACACACTATTAGCATGAGCAGAGTGCCAAAGTAAAAAGCATTCTATTTCTCATCGTTAATGAACTTCCTCTTACTAGTTGCCCTAACAATCCTCTTTCTACAAAAATCTACATCTTTCTACAGCACTTGCAATGTTACATCTCTCTTGCACAGAATCAATTCTAAATCTATCACTACTTATCAAGGCAATCAGTCAAATTCTCTCATGAGCTCTCTCAGGTGGCATAACCCCGCCTTACCGTTTTGCAGCATGTGCGAGCGGGACAAATTCATCCTTTCAACACAGCTCCCTACCACTCTCCTATTCCGTGCCTGTCGGCAGCTTTCCTCTCCAACCCAAGAATTGGCAAATTTTCCTCTTCGTTTTCTCAGTACTCCCATCCCAGCTTTCTTATTCAACAAGTGAACATTGTGGAAGCCTCTGACCCTCCCCTCCTCTCTCCCCTCAATCAAATTTTTTCTTTTCCTTCATTCCTAGCTATGACTTAAAACTTTGCCTTTAAACTTTGTAACTGTCCAGAACATTTTGACATTCCAACATCCCTTGAAATCTTGGCTGTCTACCCTCTTTACTCTTTTGGAGCTTTGCGGGAGACACTCATTACAGGCAATCTCCTTTCTGTCCTCCTTCATACACATATAAACAAACCAAAACTCTCGCATAAGCAGACCCTGTCTGATGTAGTTGAGGTCGTGCGAGAAGGGTGTAATCCCGTTTTGGCGGTGGCTGTGGCCTGGACTGCGTGTAGCGCAAAGAGGGATTCGGCGAGTGTAAACCCTTGCGCGCATAACACCTCTCAAGGTCAGGCCCAGCCAGAAGGATCTGCCCTCTTGCTTGAATGGAGGAGGTAACCCGAAAGCGGAAAGACTGTCCATGTGAGAGGGGAGATGAAAAGGAGTGACGACACTGAGGAAAGGCGGTGCCCTCTGAAGATTGAAGCTTCCACCTGGCAGGACGCCGACTGGTGCCCCCCCCTCAGGGACACCCAGAAGCACCCTGGCTTGCCAGATGGAGGAAGCTGCCATGGCTAACTGTCCTGTGATAGCCTACCTATCGCTACATCAGGGCTGGTGCCCTACAGATTCACCATGCACCAGGGGCCCGGCGCTCTAATGGTCAGGGCCATCTGCAGGCTGGAACACTGGAGGACAGCAACAGGTGGGTCGCCACCTGGTGATGGACATGGGGGAATCGGGGCCAACATATATTCTGGTTCACTCTCTCACGCCAGGTAGGTTCAACAACTGCTCAACAGACAATGATGGCATAATCGAACACGCTTCCTCCGTCCACTGGACGGCAGGTAAGAGGATGGCACACTAATACTTATTTACCTGACTCACCCACCAGAATCACCTATACAAAGGGACATCAGGCCTCAACTAACATCTGTTCAAAACAAAATACACTGAAAACCAATTTTCATATTATAGTATAACTATGGTTCACTTTTGTCTCCGCTAAACATATTCAACATACTATTTATATATAAGCATAATAGCGAATATGGAAATCACAATAATGATTGGCTATAACCTTCTTAATGTTTCTGAATTAATTTTACAGATATATAATTAAGGCGAGGGCATCCTTGGATAATACATACCTAATTGCTGGTCGAATCATCACTTACTATAATTCTTCCAATTATTTGTATTTGTGTCTTTAAATAGAC